>LAPY01000264.1:56312-75254 GCA_000970635.1 Eragrostis tef
TAGGATCTGCGTTTAGAGCAGGTTATAATATCAAGTAATTCAGCTTCGAGGCTTTTCGTCGAAGGTGAATTTTATTTTTCTGCCTTTTCGAGGCGAATTCGAAGCATCTGCGTTGGTAGGCTGTCATCATCTTGTCTTGTAGAGTGACAAGACTTCGTCTTTCGTATGATACGAAGCTCGGCTTCGGTGATTTTTCCTCGAAGGTGATTGTCTTTCTCCCGCCTTTTATGGGCAAATCTGAAGTGTCTGTGTTTATGGCGGGCTATTATCATCCTGTCTCGTAATGTGACAAGGTTCTATTCTTTTTATGCAGATGTTTTTTGTAGGCGTCTAGAATGTTCTTCCTTGGTGTATATATACGAGGTATCCTCATCTTCTTTTGCTGAGTTCTTCAATCTTGTTACTTCATGGAAGCTTTGTGGGATCGGCTTCCCCGTGGTGTGCAGAAAGAACTTGGTCGCGGTGGACTTAAGCGTGGAGATGTTCTTCCGTAGGAGCTCGTGGATCACTTCGAAAAGCTCGACGGCGTTGTGTACAATCGTTCATTGGTCGAAGCTCCTGTTGAACCAGTCCCTCTTGCCGTTGTTCTTCCAGGAGTGGTGATCATGAGTTATGATGAAGGCTCTGAAGATAGGCGGCCTAGGTCTTCGCAGCCGACTGGGATGGCTAGTCGGACTCGTAGTAAGACGAAGAAGTAGTTATTCTGTGTCTTCTAGTGTTTTTTTTTGCTTCGAATGCTTCTGAACGGTCTTCGGCTTCGTTTTGTATCTTTGTAACGTCGTTCTGAACGAATGAATCAGTTTCTGCTTCGTGTCTTGTTTTGGAGTGATGTAATTGCAGCTCATGTTGATGGTGTCTCGTCTCTTGAATTGTTATTCTGTCTTCGTCTTCAAAGGTCACTTTTATCATTGTTTCTCCGATTGAAGGTGTTTCTTGGTCTCCGAAGTCCTTCAAGATTATTTG
This sequence comes from Eragrostis tef, assembly GCA_000970635.1. Taxonomy (NCBI): domain Eukaryota; kingdom Viridiplantae; phylum Streptophyta; class Magnoliopsida; order Poales; family Poaceae; genus Eragrostis; species Eragrostis tef. Next base: position 57,276 of record LAPY01000264.1, read on the forward strand.
TTTGCATAGCTGTCAATTTGCATGCGTGTCAGAGTGTTTCTGAAGATGATATTCTCTGAGCTTCCATTGTGGACTATGATTCTATGAACCATGTATCCTTCGATGCCCATCTTGATCACGAAGGCATCTGTGTGTGGATAGTCAGAGACTCTGACATCGTCTGAAGTGAAATGGATGGCTGAATGTTTCCATTCTTGTTGTTCTGTTCTTGCCCTCGCAGTTTTTGCTTGGTGATGTTCTTGTTTTCTTTTCATCGTGGGTTCAGCCCACGGACGACGCCAAATGTTGGGGGATCGAAGGTTGAGGTACGACGTGTCGAAGCCCTCCAACGTGTCGTTGATGATGCTTAGCTCGTTCTTGGTTATCGAAGGTAGTCGCGACCTCCGGTTCCGTTCGGTGAAGCCCTCTCTGATTCTTGGGGTCGCAGGTCGAAGGCGGCGGTGTTAGCGAAGCCTTCTTCTTGACTCGGAGGCTCCGGTCGAAGGTGTTCTCGGTCAGGTTCCTTGCAGTTCTTAGTGCGCGAAGCCCTCCTTTGCCCGCGGTGCCGGGCGAAGGGGTCAAGCGTCCAGAGAGAGTTGAGTGCGGTTCGAATGCTTGTTGACCGTCCCTCTCTATATTTATAGGGGGAGTAAGGTCGTATTTACAATCATGCCATTAGGCATTCTGTCATGGCTCTCCGCTTGGTGGTATTGAGTTGAGTGCTTCCCTAGCGTTATCCGAGTCCTCTTTTCACCTTCGATGATACTTGTCAATCGTGCAGGTCACAGCGGCTTCGGTTCAGTCTTCAGTTATATTCTTCGCGCATGTCTTGCTTCGGATGGCAGTCCATCCTTTAGTAAGATCGCAGCTATCTTCCTAACAGTAGGCATGCCTATAAGTGAATTGCGGGCAGCGGGCAGGACAATAGCAAAGGATGGTGCTTATATAGGGAGGGTTGGATGCCAGAATAGGAGGGGTGTGATGGCTTGTGCATACGGTTGCTGAGGTGGCGTGACTCAGCTGACTATTGGACGGGTAGGTGGTCGTAGAGACGATGTGGGACGACACATGACATCAGAAAAGCCACGTCATCCGCCTTGAAGATAGCACTAGTTTTTCATCTACAGAAATTCGATCTGATAGCATTGCAATAATAATGCCCGAGTTAATTACTATTATCCACATTGGCAGCCAGGCGAAGCTTTCGCTCCATGCAAAAAGTGACACTAGAGGCAATGCATGTTAAGGGCCAAATCGAGATTAGAAATCCCGGCCTCAAGATCAATGCAAGCTGCTCTTGCTCGCAATTGTCATATCCACTGTCGCGGCATTCAAACGGTTGTGGTAGTATTTGACGCTACATTGACATGGCGTACCGTTATAGCTACAGCCTGCAAGCTCTAACAACAACATTGTCGTGATATAGTTCTAAGATGAGATAATTACATGAGTGTTTCTACTTTGTACCTCAATTATGAGTTTACTTTTATTTTTTTTTAACTTTGCATCATTGCTTTTTTTTGATTAAGTTTGTTGCACCATTGTCCCTACTTTGATGGCAAAACTGTAACCTTTTTCATTAAAATAGGGGCAATGCAACAAAATGAAAACAAGGGCAATAGTGCAAAGTTGAAAAAAAAGAGAGCAAACTCATACTTCACGCTCAACCATGCAAACAACCTTCTAGGATTTAGGTGATACATGATCAGTAAATGCAATTTTGGAACTTTGAAACATTTTTTTAGATAATGGAAACCAAAGTCTCCGGCCTCTGCAAAGCACGCAGCCCGGTTTTATTTTTATTACAAACGTTCAGTCATCCGACTGAATATCAAGAGAGTAGAAAATAAATCAAGGAGGACAAAGTCTATTGTGGAATCTCCATCCATGACTAGCAAACAGCTCCAATGCAGCGACCTCCAACGCTTCACTCACGGAACGGATGTTCTCCCTTGTGTCCTCCGGCTGCAATAGTGCCCAATATCATAGTCAATATGCTCCCCTGAAAGTAGCCTGCATAAATGAAGTATATTTTACATTGTTAAAGCAAATATCATTCCTGCAACGCCAAATAGCCCAACAAAAGGCCGCTGCACCCACAAGTATAAGCATGCGGTCTTTTTGTCCTACGTTTGACAGCCACGTACCAAAAATATGAGCGACCGAACTAGGTGGGTGTAAACCCGTAGCTACTGTGACTACCCTCAAGATGTTCTTAGCATGATGACAGTCAAAAAGGAGATGTTGAGTTGTTTCATTACAATTACAAAAGCAACACTTATGACTGCCCGACCAATTCCGTCTTGCTAAGTTATCCTTTGTTAATATTACCCCTTTTATAAGATACCAAAGAAATATTTTAATCTTTAGATGTAGTTTTAACTTCCAAATAAATTTATGACGAAAAGGAGTGTCCTGGTTAATTAAAAATTGGTACATTGAGCTGACCGAGGACCGGCCACTCTTTTGTAACCTCCAGGTGACAGTGTCCCTTTCATCTAATAAGTTGAAACCCGCAAGAGTAGCTATTAGGTTGTCATATTTAGTTCGCTTGATTCCTACTAACGCTCTTCGAAAAGAGAGATTCCAAGGGTTACTTGATAAAACCGATTCCACTGAATCGTTTGGGTTGTAAGCCACATGGTATAGGTTAGGGAACAGCTCGCTGAAAGGCCTACTCCCTCTCCATGTGTCTTCCCAGAATCTGATTTGGGAATCATCTTTGACATTATAAGATACACATACACATGAGAGGAAGCTCTCTTTGACACTAAGGAGACCCCTCCAAAAATGGGAATTTGTTGGTTTAACACCAACTTGTGATAAGGGTTTTGAACCCAGGTATTTATTCCTAAGCAAAGATTGCCATGCCCCTTCTTCATTAAGCTGCATGTATAACCATTTGCTTAATAGGCATTTGTTTTGGATCTCTAGGTCAATAATACCAAGTCCTCCTTGATCTTTTGGGCGACAGATAAGATCCCACTTTGAAACATAGATGATATGCTTTCTCAAATATTTAGTTTTTGAGTCCAGAGACCTAGACAACACACGAGACGAGTTTAAAGACTGCCCATCCATTTTACTCTTTTAATAAAATTATGCTATTTACATGTCTCCAAAGTTTATAATCGTGCAACTGCAGAGGTCAAACGTGTGCCAGTAGCTGAAGTTCGGCTCCTAAGCATCAATCAAGTCCGTAAAACAAAAAGTCCCGTTTAACACAGCGGGCTGACAGTGCAACGACATCTCAGAGGTGTCTCAAAATCAGATAATACTTACTAGTCTTCAGCAACAAAAGGAAGCAAAATGTAGGACCAACAGAAAAGAGAATAAATATTAACAGAAGTTTTTTTAGGTGGAATTAGAGTAAGAGAAGGGTTGATACAACGAATACAGAGAAACAACGAACAATATATACTCTATCGTGCCAAATTCAGGCATTTGTGGAGCCAGGGAGGCTGCTGCAGCCCTTCCTGCTCCAGATGCTGCCCAAGATGAGAACTAGACTTCGCCGGCGCGGCCGACCCGATCAGCGATGGAGGAGACATGACTCTGCAGTCCGGGCTACCGGATTCCGTCGACGACGAAGAATTGCTCGTCCTGGAATCCACGCTAGAGGATGTCTCCTTCTTTCCTGTCGTTCTGGAACATCCTAAAGCCAGAGTCAACTCTAGCTCGCTCTCTTCAAGAGCAACGGGGACGGTCTTCCTCTGCTCCGAATAGGCATCCCATGACTTACTTGAGCCTGCATCCTTCTCCGCGGTGCGCCTCTCGTCTTCGAGGTTGAGTCTGATGGCGGTCATTGTGTTTGCCGCATCGGTCATCAGTAGCTTCTGAACCCGGTACAGCCGATGCAGTTCTTGAACCTGCACGGATACAACATAAGGTTTTTGAGGTCAGAGTTAAAATAATTTGGGACGCTGTGGGATATGTGGTTCATGATTTGGGCTCCATGCTTCTTACCTGCTGCTTGAATGTTTCTTCTTGTCTCAGCATGGCCATCTTCATTTGTTCCCTTTCGTAGTGCTTCAGGTATCTTGACATCTTGCCACAGAACACAGAAGCTGCAAATTTAGTAGGAAATCAACTTGGTTGTTACACGATGTACTCTGGAAGATACGAGTTGCAAACTACCAGTGAAGGTGCAACCAATCTTATGAGATCAATCAAAGAACAGAAAAAAGGTCGGAAACCATCAGATAGGGATCAGACTCTACTTACAAGAAGGGGTGACCTCTCACTTCGATGCTTATTGGGATCGAGACCTCGAAGAACCTTGCAGCAGGGGCACTTTATGCGTAGGATGGTTTCTTGGTTGGGGGTACTTAACTTTCTCACACTCTACGACATCCTATTTTAAAGGCACAGGGGAATGCAGTCTCAACCGGCCACTGCAGTTTCAAGCATTTCTGAGGGGGGAGAAAGAATGATGCCCCCACCACAAATCGCCAAGCAGAGGACAGACTAGAAAAGCGGGAAACATAGCAACCCCCACTTGCTATAAATATGTGCATCCATGTATCTATCCACAAATAGATTTATGGGGCACTACGCTAAAAGAATCAAGACACAGCAGAGGGACAGGAACAGCTATAAGTGGCCAAGGCAGTTCACATGTGTGCATGCCTGCCCTGGAATCATACTCCTAACTTGTTGACATCACACATCTCCACTCAGGAATATGAAAACAGTACGGACCCTTTTCTCTTATTTCTTAGTCTAGTTGAATGAATGATTCATAATTGCCAATTTGCCATCTAAAATAGTTATATCCATATCTAGATCTGTAGATCTTGTCGGCGCATCCAAGTGTAAATACTGTCATTCTTTACAGTTTAGGTAACCTGGTTTGATGACCTGCCTCTTGAAATAACCATAATGTCCAGTCGATAAGTTCTGGTTACCGCAAACTTGTTGGCTCATCAACATGTTTGAGATATATTATTTAAGATACTAGCTAGTGCTTTCACGATGATCTAAACTATGCTTAGGCTATCCTGCGGTTTTAATTCATCTAGTTTGATATCAGATATTGCACCTCATCATGCTTATGAATGATAGATTAATTCTTTTTTTACCCGCTCTGTTTTTATTTAGAGTTAATTTAATAACATCTCTAGTAATTGGTCATTTGTTCTGTAAAACCATAATTTTTTTTCGAAGATAAAAACGCAAGTATTGGAAGGCAGTAATCTCAAGAATGTAAATAGTTCTATTAGCCTGCGTCAAAGTGACTTGGATGGCCTGATAGCTCTGGAACAAGTGTAGTATACTTCTATCAGTCTGCTGTATGGCTTAAGTTGATAGGTTTAACGGTCCAATCATGTATTTGACCTGTTGTTTTGATTGTAATTAAAAATTAAAAAGTGAGCAAATGTGCCTATTCTCACTAAAACTTCACTCTTTCGTAAAACAACAGGTATATTTGGGTCTTTTTGTTTTTAGATTGGAGGTATTTGGGTCGTTGGTATGACAATCACCAATCCCTACCTGTCAGCACAAAAGGGGAAAGGCTCAAGGCCGACAGACATGTTATGGCTTGTATTACGAAATACATAAATACTTATTTTTTAATTATTCAAGTAAGTCTCTGAAAAAAGGAATCGAACACTTGTTTTTTTAAAAAAAAATAACTTTACATGACACTGGTTAGTTCAAATGGAACTAACCTTCGTCGTTTATGGAGTACTTAATTTGCGGATTGCGTGACCTTTCTCTCTCCACTTCAACTTTTCTATACTCCTTTTGGTCGATCTGAATTATCATGACCCTACACCGACATGGTTCCAGCAACTCCCCAAGAAACCCGATCACCGATCGCCACCACGTGCGACAATCAACTCCAATTAGCAAAAACTAAGACACTGATGGGATGCGAGGAAAGGCCCTTTGGATATCAGAATGAATGGTTCAGCTTTGGACCCCCGTGGTGTATTAACAATGGAGGATCCTGAACTGTACATATGCTCTCTGCCTTGGAGGGATGAGGGTTTGTTCAGACAACTCATGCATTAACATCCAAGCCGGGCAATCTGGAGACAATGGCATGATTTGGGGGGATGTGGACGCATGTGCCCCATGATCTGATACTCCCCCTTGGGCACATCCATGAGCTGGAGCTGTCCTCCATGTTTTGGTGATGTAGAATCGGTACGCCGGAGCAGGTGATGGGGAGGCATTAACTCTCAGCTCTATAGTCCTTTGCAGGGTATGGAATCCCAATTATTATCCACCACAGAGAGTAGTACTGCTTACTAGGCTTTTGAATCATTGAATGGCTAACCACAAAATCAATCTAGTTTAGGAACAATAGAGATAGCATGTCCAAGCAGTATAATTGACATAGTTGGTGATTACAGTACGAATACTAATTTAGGTGTGTTGTGAATCACAGATTTAGAGTTGACTTATTTAAAGAATCACCAGATCGTGGAATGACTATTATCGGAGTGTTATATATGTTCGCTATTTTGGGGCCTTAGATATATTTCGTGTTTCATCCATGCAAGGTGTTATAGATGTTCTAATTCTAACGTAAAACTCCTGCAAGTGGTAGTCTATAAATTGGATTCCCTGTAGCCATTGCTAAAAGTGGTGTACGGTTAAGTTGTATACGCGATGTAACACCTATGCCGCTTCTGGTAATGATATGACAGTACAGCCATACAATATGTGATGGAGAAAAATCAAATTTAAACTAGACTAACAAGAACAATATTATCAATGTTCATTATACAACAACACCGTACTACCGGAAGATTTCTTGCCCTTGAGGTAGAACGGAAAGAGATCCGTCTAGCTCGAGTAACTTAGTCTGTGTCCCCTTGCCCCCCAGAAATACATGATCAGGCACTTGAAACAAGCGGAGTGTACTGCTTCGACATGCTATCTATATTTCCAGAGTCGCATCGAGATTCTCGTGAGTAGTCAAGGAGGATAACACAGATATGCGTCACTGAAAGGTGGCATACTTATACTGAAGACACATCTAACTACAATGACACAGATCCTTTGGATTATAGCCCTCAAAAAGAAAAAAGAAGAAGAAAACCCTCTGGATTATAGCTGCAGATACATTAATTTTTAGTCACTAATGTCAGTATTTTTGGGTCAAGTGGGGAGTTGCGGCCACATGTCGGCTAGTATCAATACATAGGAGGATCCCGCTCTCGTCGATGATCTACTCTCTAGATGGCATCGAGTAGTATCTACAATGACCAGAAAGCTAGGAAGCTCCCATGAATTGTGTACTGATCCGTTTTGTGGGTACAGCTGGAGTAAATTACAATCCAATTTGCAATGATTCCATGGTAAGGGCCCCCAACGGCCGAGGTACAAACATGGACTGTGCTAGCTAGATCAGGAGCTTCATGTTTGGTACATTCCTGCTGGTGGATCCGATCTAACAACCTCGTTAGGCAAGCAATTCAAATGAGCCCAGGACACATGCTGCATGCATACGAGCTCTGATTCTGAAACTTTTTAATCCATAGGATACAGATATATATCTTGTAGCCAAATAATAACCCACAACAGAGATAGAGCGATCTTCCTTTTCTTGGGGGCACTATATCCTTGCTGTACCACTAGAATCTGCCTCGTAAAGTGTGGAATGATTACATATAAAATGAGACAATGAACCCCCGTACGGGTTTGTACAGCTTCTAATTTTTGGATTATTGGGTAGCTGCTAATGCTTACCTATCTTACCTATAGCACAACCTGTTGAGTAGTTGTCCTAATAAGCCATGTGCCACATGGAATCACATGTGATTTTTCCTTTTCCCCATGTAGGATATTTATTGTTTGAGTAAAAATCTACAGGCCAACTACAAGATCTCTCATATATTATTTCCTAGTGTTATCTCCGAATAACCGAAGGTTTTTTCTCTCTCTCTTTAGTAACTAGTAACAATGCGCGTGCGCCACGCACGTGTCTAAAAGGCTCAAAATAATATTTATAGTTTAGCTGATAGCATAGTATATAATTGGATAATAAAAAACCTTAATTAAGACAACAAATTTTACAGTAGATTTGTTAAATTAATAAGACACAAACAGATACTATTCATTCACTCGTTTATTATTTGTCTTTTGATGATATAGAATACAAAATAACAATCGATGACACAGTGTACCATTTATAACGAGAATTCACAAGACAACTGCTACGCACTGACATGATAAGCACACTTTTATTTCATCACAAGCATACATACGCACTACTCCCATGCTAAAAATTCAGGTGCACATAAATAATTCTTGGTTTTTTTTGGAGAGTGTTAAGCTAATTAGGTAAAGTTTTGTTTGTGCATCTAACGGTCTAACTCTTTCTTTCATGGCACGGGAATAGGTTTAGTTAATCATAAATATGTACGTTGCATTAGATTACAAGTGCAGAAGATGAGCATATATATTTTAGGGCCTCAACATTGTTTATGCCGAGATGTACCGCCATTAATTAGTTATCTCATAGGCAGGCTTTGGCACATGGGGAGTGGACAGAGGACTCCGTGAAGTATAACAAAAACAGACTCTCGGAAACTGAAATTTGGAATTTCGCCACATTAGCAATGAACTCCCTAGATATTTCGCTCCATCTAAACCTCCTTTCTCATAGTCACTTTATTCTTTGACGCATGCATTCCATTTTATAGAATTCAGTTCCCAGCAATTTTGAAGGTTCCAAATCTTTTTAAAATAATTAAAGACCACAGATAGAAAATTTAAAAAAAAGACCACTTAGGATACATATACTCTATAAATTAAAGAAAATTAAATCTTTGTGAACTATCGATACATGAGATTATCAATGTACTCCAATATCACCGTCCCAGCATATGCTATCATCTGAAACAGTTTTTGGGACTGGGTTGCCGATACAAGGAATTATCAATGAATTACAAGGAGTCCTTGCCGGTATTAAAGCATTGCCGTTGTTGGGTTACTGCTTTCAACAATTTTACAGTGTGACACCTCGAGGAGTCAATCTCACCCATGGAAATAAAATGATCGGTTTAATGCTTTTGTAATGCACAAATTAACATATCAGGCATACACCTCATATTTTTTTTAAAGAAAAATCATCCTATCTTTTTTCCGATTTACACAACTGAAAATGAACTTCAATAATAACTCCATTTCGGCAGCCAGTCAGATAAGCTAGTAGAACCATGCAGATGCCTTCCATTTACTTCATCATCTAAGTAATCTAAGTAATTATGTGAAACAAGCATTTGTGGTTAAGCTTGCAATTTGACAAGGAGCTAGTAAAATTGAAGAAATAAAATTGTGCTAGGGCACCATGAATCCATTGAAATTTCTAATGGTCCAATTTGCACACTTAAAAGTATAGGAAAAATCAATTTTTTAAGAGGTGAAGTTCATAGATGGTAACAATGTAAGATAAAAGAGATGTACCAAAACTGATATCTGTATACCACAATGTAAAGAACTTGAAAATCCCATGTAACATACATAACTGATAGCGCTTCAGGAACCCAAGGAATCGCCTTCAATTGAGCAGCAACATGAAACCAAAATGGAAGGATTCAGGTAGAAGTAACCTTGGATTTTGTATAGAAGTTGTGCCATCAACAAACAATCGATTCCTTCAAATTCATAGCAAACGAAAATGAGAATTTTCAGATCTAGAGCAGAAGCCATAAGAAAAATTTACATGCCATAGAACTTGTGCCATCAACAAACAATCGATTCCTGCAAATTCATGACAAAAGAAAATGAGAACTTTCAGATCTAGAGCAGGAGGCATAAAAGAAAATCCCACGCCAACAATCCAATTCCCCAACTGAGCGGACAAGCACAAATCCAATGCCAAGAAAATGAACGACGCTTATCTTTTCTTAGTTCCTCAAGCCTTCTGAGCCGTTAGCTTGTACAATGCCATGGCATTCATCCAAAAATACTTCTATAATTTTATACAATGAAATGCTAAGTGGTACTGTGTATGTGTTAGAACTTCTACGGTTTTTGATAATAACAATAACTGAACACAACAGAATACTAAAGATATTTCCTGGCATTTCATCAAGAAGAAAGAGTAAAGTATAATGGTGAAGCAATAGGCAGTAATGCATGTTCTGTGTGAATATAATCATACCTGGCACTTTCATGTGGTACAAATCGATCGAAGCATCACATGTGAAACTGAAAATGCAGAAACATGATGATGGAGATTTATACCATACCATCATGACGCATGATTATATCTCAAATTCTTGTGGAATCCCCAAAATCTTCATATATATCCCTGAAGAGTGGGAACAATAGACCTGTTCAGATAGACAGATATATAGAATTTTTAATGACAATACTGTAAAATGGTGCATTTTGACGTCAAACAAATTGGTATGCACAATGAAATGGAATCTGAAGTCGGAGACAACTATTAAATCAATTATCTCATCTCGCAGTAAGCAATATATATACTATTCTTCATAGCCCATTGCATATGTTTCTATTCGAGCAGAATCATTGACTTGAATCACAATTTTCCTGCAAGAACTTTAGATGATAGAAATGCCATCTACCTGCATCGTGCTCTATTCAAGAATGTTGCCTTGACTAATACACTGGACCAAGCTGTGGTAGTTTCTCGAGATTTTCAGAATGCCATCTCCCTTCAGCATGCTAAGTTCCTTAATTCATGCAGATATCTTGCTAGGTCAATAAATCTCAGAAACATCAATGGACAAACCTGAGAAAGAAATATTTCAAAGGGCGACACGATAAGATGAGACATGTGCTTGCTGGAGCCATGATTGTTGTACTTATCTGCAGTAAGGGCACCGATCGATCAAGTAATAGTACACTTAGACATTTTATCAAATGAATGGCATGCGCTGCGCATGTTCAAATTCTAGGACAGGATCAAAATGGATGCAGTATACATTACCGTACGTACCGCTCTAGCAGGAAGCGCCAGTGTTGAGCGTCCAGTAATGAGTTGTCGGTCATTGAGAGTAGTTTGTTGTTGTTCCGACGGATGCAAACATCGTAAATGTGTGCACTGCACGGCAGCCACCGCGGCGATGCGTCGAGTCTCCTGCCCGACGCTGCGGCCATTAGAGGCCGCGATGCCTGTCGTGCTTCCAGATCAAGGTTCCCAAGGAGCAGACGAATCAAAGTCAAGAAATAAACGAACATGAACAAGCATTCACAAGTGAAAAAGGACAGAAAGGCGCACAAGGACCTCACCTACAGGCACGTACCTGACCCTCGGCAACCGAGGGAGTGAGGCTGCAGGCTGCTGCCCACCTTGGCGATAGGTAGAGGAGGACGGTTCGCAGCTGCCGGGACAAGCAGTTTTGACCAAGTGACCAGGGCCTTCGATTAGGAGGGAGCGCGGGGAGTGAGGAGGAGGACGTGCGACTGTGAGAGATTCCCGGAGGAGGCGAGGACCGTCAGCGAGGTTGACCCGTCGCATGCCGCCGTTGTGCACCACCCTACGCACGCTACCCGCCGTCGAGCGCATACGACGTACGACGTCAAGCAGCCCGTCGCGCCGCCAGCTCGCTTACGTGCAACGCTCTTGCGCCGTCGAGCAACCATCATCTGCGAGGTCAAACCGCACGCTGCGCGCCGCAGGCGTGCGGGAGGTGATGCGGCAGCGGTGCGAAGAGGCCGTGATCTGCAGCAATGGAAAGAGAAGAGCAATTAGAAAAGGGGATTAAAGGGAAGAAAATCACGGGAGAAGGAAGGGGATGGGCTATCGAAGGGAGGAGCAGAGAAGGAAATGCGTGCGTGATTAGTGGAGCGGGATTGATTTGCTATTGGAAACACAGGGGCGTTGGGTGCTGCGGCCGGGTAGAAATTACGATGGGTACAAAAATTTAGAGTGGGAGACGACGATACATTCTATACAAAATGATCGGTAGTTCATCTCACCTGTAACCATGTCACCGTGTGTCATCGTAACCAGGGGTGATCTTTGAATTTTACGCCCACCAAGACCAAATCCAAAGGTGGGTGGTATGTAGATTAAGAGTGGGTATAGAGGAGGGTACACAAAATTTAGGTAAGAGGTCATTGGACGCACAACTCGTGCTTTATTAGTTTAGATTTATATAAGTGGCCGTGTATTCTAGTCTATTTTGTCACCAGCAACATTTTCCAACAGACCTTTCGGTCACTACAACAAATTTGACTTTCTATGACAATGTAAATTTGTCACAGAAGGTTAAAAATTTGTCACAACTGACCTTTTATAATGTAACAGTGATAAAAATCGCTTTATCATAGAAAGTGCGTAAGTGATTACCTTCTGTGACATTTTCGCTGATTTGTTATAACTTTATAACTTTTTATAAAAATATGATAAATGTTTATGACAATTCAAAAATTGTCACAATCTATTTATGACACTCATAACTTTGTCATAGAATATCATGACAATTTTGATTTTTTTGGACCGGACCTGGCCTGTCTGGCTGGTTTGTTCGCCCATTAATTTCACAGGCCTTTTTACTTTCAGCCCATTAACTTTGCGGCCTTTTAACATTCGACATGTTTATTTCACAGGCCGTTGAACTTTCGTCCCGCTTAAATAATAGTTTTTTTACTTCCAGCCTCCTTAATATGCAAGTCTTTTAACTTTCGGGTTGTGCACCACCCTACGCACGCTACCCGCCGTCGAGCGCATACGACGTACGACGTCAAGCAGCCCGTCGCGCCGCCAGCTCGCTTACGTGCAACGCTCTTGCGCCGTCGAGCAACCATCATCTGCGAGGTCAAACCGCACGCTGCGCGCCGCAGGCGTGCGGGAGGTGATGCGGCAGCGGTGCGAAGAGGCCGTGATCTGCAGCAATGGAAAGAGAAGAGCAATTAGAAAAGGGGATTAAAGGGAAGAAAATCACGGGAGAAGGAAGGGGATGGGCTATCGAAGGGAGGAGCAGAGAAGGAAATGCGTGCGTGATTAGTGGAGCGGGATTGATTTGCTATTGGAAACACAGGGGCGTTGGGTGCTGCGGCCGGGTAGAAATTACGATGGGTACAAAAATTTAGAGTGGGAGACGACGATACATTCTATACAAAATGATCGGTAGTTCATCTCACCTGTAACCATGTCACCGTGTGTCATCGTAACCAGGGGTGATCTTTGAATTTTACGCCCACCAAGACCAAATCCAAAGGTGGGTGGTATGTAGATTAAGAGTGGGTATAGAGGAGGGTACACAAAATTTAGGTAAGAGGTCATTGGACGCACAACTCGTGCTTTATTAGTTTAGATTTATATAAGTGGCCGTGTATTCTAGTCTATTTTGTCACCAGCAACATTTTCCAACAGACCTTTCGGTCACTACAACAAATTTGACTTTCTATGACAATGTAAATTTGTCACAGAAGGTTAAAAATTTGTCACAACTGACCTTTTATAATGTAACAGTGATAAAAATCGCTTTATCATAGAAAGTGCGTAAGTGATTACCTTCTGTGACATTTTCGCTGATTTGTTATAACTTTATAACTTTTTATAAAAATATGATAAATGTTTATGACAATTCAAAAATTGTCACAATCTATTTATGACACTCATAACTTTGTCATAGAATATCATGACAATTTTGATTTTTTTGGACCGGACCTGGCCTGTCTGGCTGGTTTGTTCGCCCATTAATTTCACAGGCCTTTTTACTTTCAGCCCATTAACTTTGCGGCCTTTTAACATTCGACATGTTTATTTCACAGGCCGTTGAACTTTCGTCCCGCTTAAATAATAGTTTTTTTACTTCCAGCCTCCTTAATATGCAAGTCTTTTAACTTTCGGCCCACCAATTTCACATGATTTCTACATTTTAGCCCATTAGTTTTCTAATCTTTTTTTAGCCCTTCACGCACATTTATTTTCTGCACATTTATTTTCTGGGCCACTTTGTTGTCAGGTCGGTTTCATTTTGTAGCCCATTTCTCCCAAGATTTTTTTTCTGTGTCCCAATATGTTTTTTGGCCCATTAATTTTATGGCATATAATTTAATCACGCCGTGAACACAATAATCAACTTGCCATAAATCAGAACAGACAATTACAGAAATTTCCATTGAATTTCTCATGTCATAACCATGACCACACATTACATGAAATTATCTGTTATCTCACAATACAATATGCATGAAAGAAAACAGTAGCATCAAAGGTAAGCTGAGCTGAATCCTCTTGCTTCACATCCATCACGGTCTCCTTTCTGAGTGTGTGGCCTTCTCTCGAAACCTGAACAGAAACACAAAACATTATGGAGCAATGGCAACAATGATCTCAACATCTAGATGATGTTAAATAAATTGCCCATGCAAACTCAATGCCAAGTTTCTGCTGCTGAAAAACATGGCATTTTTAGTCTAGATACTATCACCTGACTGCTGCAGAATGCCCTGCACCACAAGCTCGCTTGCCATCGCCAATAAGACTCCCTTGCAGATGTCGCAGTTGCTCCTCCACTTCATCTCACTATCAAAGTACATATGCAGAAAATTATTGTTTCCTGATGAGAAACGAAATTCTATTGAGCAAATAAATAACACAACATGCTGAGGGGGAAAAAAATGCAAGTGCTCATTCCGTTGGTGATTGGGGATCATGTACGACTCATATATCATGATTACAAAGATGTTAGTTAGCACTACTAGGCCAACTTAGATCTCCGATACAAAATTTGACTACTAGCGTTTTCTGATAATATGGAACCAAAATCATGAGGACTCTAATGTATGGAAAGCATGAATACAGAGCAGTGTCATTTCCATGTGACAAATCTAAACATTTCCATGTGCAAGCTTGGAAAAGTGTATAAGAAATGAACTAAATCAGCCATTTGAAAATTGAAACACTCAGGGATTATACAGTATGTGCTCCATGAACGTCTCTCTTTCTCTCTCTCTCTCTCTCTCTGTGAGGGAACATTTTTCTGTTACATAGACCCTTGAACTTCTATATAATATAACGGTATTAAATAAACGTCTTAATTACTCTCATTAGATTCGTCTCACAAATTAACTCAGGTGTTTTGTAATTAGTTTTATAATTATGTTTTATTTAATTAGTGCTAAACAAAACAAACAAGTTAATAGTCTACACTCTGCTCATCGTGATGAGGAGAGCGTGGCTCGCATATGACAGCCAGGCCTATTAGAGACATGCCTGTCCATGTGGCTGGGCCTTCGGACTGATTCGGACTGACCGTGATTCAGGCGGCAGCCAGCTGGGCGATGAAGCGTGTCCTCATTCTGTTGGCAGAATCTTTGTCCAACAGCGATCAGGAGAGAAACAATCTGATCCATTGTTGGACTGAAAGACATAACCTCAGACGCATGGACAAGTTTTGAGCAGTGTTTTACTAGCCCTAATACCCTAGTTAGTTGATTTCGGGGTTCCTGTTTCTTATCACGCCATTTTACAGAGCCGTATCTCTACTATACTTAATAAGTTTAAACTGGCCTCTCATCCTAAGATGTCAGATTCCAGACCTCTGATGTTTGAATTCATGTCAATTTAAGTTTCAAATGCCCGTATTTTTTTGGTCTTATATCACTCGAATCGATTGTATTCACAAAATAAAATGTGTTCCAGCGGCAAGTGTGTGCGCTTTTATCTCCACAATCCGAGATTTGATTCCTACTTGAAGCAATATATAGGTCTTTTTCTCTCTTTTTTTTTCCGTGGGGAGTTCGGTGTGGCCGTGGGCTGGCTGGTTGGGCTAGTCCGGGTAGATGGGTGTGCGCGCCTGGACGAGGTGGGCCAGTCTGGCTGGATGTGGGCTGGGATTGGGTCATGATTTATGATGAGGACATGACATGTCTACTAATACTGGACCAATAACAAGGAATAAAGCTAAACAATTGGAGAAGGAAATACACAATCAGGTGAACACTAACCTTGCTGTGTTAAATAATATTACTTGTAATAACTTCGTACCGCTGAGTTTTTGTTTTAATGTTTTAAGGAACGATGGCATATATGAGACAGAGTGGGATGATGATAATTTCTTTCCTCCGAGCTTGCTGCAATCAAACACATGAAACCAAATATTTGAAAGATGGTTCAGAGTTGAATAAGCTGAGATAAAGATGAATAGGTGAAAGCTATCCCTAATTCTCTATATCATATTTATTAAAAATAAGTGTTATATGTTCTTTCTCTCTAATTTCAGAGGTGTCTCCATTACTGCCAAGTGAAGCCGGAATAATGGACATGAGCTCTTGTACCAAGATTTTCCTTGAAGCTAGTAACGTGCATGCTCAAGTGAATAATGTTATCAGCAAGACAATTGAAAAATAATCAACCAGATGCTTGCTATTCTTCACGCCTGCACACATACAAGGAAGTCTAGCAACCTAGCCAAACACTAATGGGCGTGAGAGACTAAGAGGTTTCAGTTTCCAATTATTTTAATGTAAAACTGAAAGCATTTTCCGTGAGTCTGTAATAGGTAGCTACGGGGACTTTTTGACTTCTATTTTTAGAATACAAAGGTTGTGTGTTTTTTATCTTCCGTGAGTCTTGAGAGGCTTGCATACTTGTTCTTTCGATTTCTGAGAGAGTTGTAGAACACCAAACTACGGTTCACCTAGTTCGTGCCTTCACGTCTACACGGCGTGATTGCGTAGGCTAGTTTCGTTGGTACGTGGAAGGGCGATTGTTTCGAGTTCATCTCGTGTGAAATCCCGCGGTGCACTGCCTCTTCGCCAGGTTACGGATCAATAGTTATCAAGTTTTGCTCATTCGAGAAGATCGGGCCACAAAGGTTGCTCTCGTGTAATCCATACGCGGGTGCATATCAATTTAGGTCTATCACCTTCCATTTTTTCTTATTTTTTTCTGGTTTTCTTTCTAATTTTTAGGAGGATGGAAACATGTCGTTCCAATTCATTATATGTAAATCATGTTTGAGCAAATTACATATTTTGGCAATGTCTTATTATTTCACTAATTTTTTTGTCTCCCATTACGACCCATGGGTAAATATCTAGTATATATATATGATAAGACGGCCTCGGCTTATGAGCGCTCAAGCTGATAGTCATAGGCTCAGTGCCCAGCTCGTTTTGGAGTATCGATCCTGTTCCTTTTGCTCATCTTTTTCATCCAGCTGCAGCACCCGTCCTTTCATGTTTTAGTAAGGTTTTTAACCCGCAGTAACACTTTTTCGTGAACAAAACCCAACACGTTTTACTAAGGTCTTAATTAATGTAACCTTCCATTTGCTAGATCCATACTGAAAATAAATTAGTACATTAAAGAGACATGCGGGCAAGCATAGCGGTGAATCACCGGCTTAACTTACTTTGTTTTGCAGCAACGTCTTTCATGAAACATTTCAGTGTTTCACCCGAAGTGAAGTGCATAGCGTGCACAGAGGGAAGCGGTCGGTTATACAACACAACAATAGCAAAAGTGGAGAGCCTCTCCAGAACAAGATACTAATCCTGCACAGCGCTAGTTTGGATTTTTTGTTGTTATACTGGTAAAAGCACGTCTTCTAGCCTTGTGATGCCCAGCTATTTATCAGCCCAACCACAATGGATGCCATCTCACCATTAAAAACTCCATGACAAAAACTCGAAACCACAGTGGAGGGTCGGGGAAAGAAGGGAAAAAAGTTGCCAAAAGAAGACGTGCCAGGCAAGCAGTTGGTACATTATAGTAGCCACTTTGGTTCTTGTCTTTTGGAACTAATAAGTGTAAAAGGTTCTAGGAAAAATTGGTTGTGTAGCACCGAAAGTTCTTCGTTCATGGAAAATACTATTAAAAGTTCCGCGCTTCGAAAAATAGCACTGAAAGTTGCAAGTCTACTCTGAAATTAGCATTTTGCTTAGAATGGCAAGGGGAAATGACCATAGTGCCCTTGAGGCCTTGAGGACATCTGCTCGGTCTCGTTGACGAAGAAACAGAGCACGTCGTTTCTTTTCTGAAAAAAAAAAAACTCCAGCCACCGTCCCCCTGCTCCCAATAGCCGCTGCCGCCGCTCTCTCGGCCAGGTGCTG
>LAPY01000264.1:82844-108131 GCA_000970635.1 Eragrostis tef
CTATTTCCATTCATATAAAATGGAAATCCTAATGACTAGAATTATCTAAGTTTTAGAATGTCTTGTTTAAGAGATTAATTTTTTTTATTTTGACTGGAATTCAATTCTTGAATACAGAGTCCAAGATGCCATCCAGGGCCTCTCTTGCAGCTCTGGCAACTACCGCTCCATCTGGAGGTTCGACCCCCGCAAGGGCATCCATCGTCTATTGCCTCGAGTAACAACTGCACTGCTCATTTGAAAGGAATAAGCGTGCTTCCTAGGCACTCCTAAGCCGATCGTTCATTAAATGTCATTGAATTTAAGAATTTGGATTATAGCACTTAGTTCCTTGCGTCGTGTTGACTGAAGTGATGCAGCGTGAGGCACAATAGCATGCATCTTACGCATGGTTTTAATTTTGTTTTTTTTTTCTATCTTGTACATGTGCTTAGCTTGTACTGTTTGAGTAATTTCATAAGAACATATTTATAGACTAATCGTAGCAAAGAACTACTTATGTAGAAAACATTTATAAAGAAATAATTTAATGGTTTGAACTCTTACCGCTTAGTGAGAGGTTCCCCACTTGAAAGTGGCTCTCTCCTCCGCCGCATCCCTCCTCCTCTCCACCTTGATCCTTCCACTCCAACGAAATCAGCTGCTTTCCATGGACATTTACCGAAAATCATGGGTGGCCTTTCTGATATGGACTTCTCTCTGGGTTTCCTTTTCCCAGACTCGGTCAAGATAAGGCATTTGGATCTTTTTTTTTGTTTCCACACTCTCTTCGGGGTCAAAGTTTTTCTCTAGTTGCCTCTTTTAGCAAACCAGCGTTTAATATCAATATAAACTTTGTGAGTCTTATTCTCCGGTCATGTCTAGGGAACGGGGTGGTGGTGGTGGTGAGTGAGTGGGAGGGTTTAATATGTGTTTTATGGTTCATCTTGGGATTGGTACTTTCGTTGTTGCAAATGAGGTCCATCTTGGGATTGGTGCTTTTGTTTTGCCGTCTCGTCCAATAATATGTGGATTTTATGGTTTTTAGTTTGAAGAATATTATATATGTTGCAAGCCTTTCCATCTCCATTTCACTCTATGGAGCAATGGGGGGGGGGGCCAAATGATATCGATCATTTCACAAAAAGATGCTGAATGGCATGTTTTCAATCGTTTTAGAAATATCTGTGTTTCTATTGTCTCTAGACCAGAGTTTGAAAAATAAAAAAGAGGAAAAAACCAAAACTAGAAAAAGCAGACCGGCAAACTGTTAAAACCAGTCAGTTTTCGATTTTGATACACTACATAGTGTCGGTTTTGGGAGAAAACCAACCAGTTTTGCTAAACCAGACCGGACCTGTTTTTCAGGATTTTTCGCCCGATTTCACCGGTTTTGCAAACCTTGCTCTAGACATCGATCAAACAAGGCTAATTCTTTTGATGCCCGGGCTACCTCATCCAAGAAAGAGTTTCAACATGATCTTTTTTGCTAAATCTCATCATCGTAAAATCATTGTTCAAGACAATTCATTTTCCCTTAGATTAGTACAAGAACAACTATGCAAAAGAACTTGATCATGTTGATCACAAGAGAATTGCTGGTGATGTAGATGCTCATTCTGCTAAAGTTCACCGGGCAGAATAATGAGCCCTTCACAACCTTCCTACCTTGTTTATATAATAGGATACAGAAATGAGTTTGTTTCTTCAATTCAATCTTGTTTATATCCTTTTAACTTATAACTTTAAATGAAATTACACATAGTTAGAAGTAGAATTGCTAAATTTAACAATGTAGAGAAACACAAATTAAAAGATATATTCCATTTTGTACATGATTATAACTTTAAATGAAAACTAGCATTGGCCTTTATCAAATTGGTCACAGGTATAACACACTTCTGATGCATTTTCTCTTAGCACACACATATGTATTATTTTGGCCCATCGTCTTCTTAATGCCAAAACTAATAATGGATATGACTAATGCTTGAAAAGGTATTAATCAATCTAGTTAATTAAAAAGGTAAAAATACAAGTCACATGCAGATTTATTTTATTAATTAATCTAGTTTTATCAGTTGTATCTCCGCCATTGTTTTGCAGGGTTCAAGACAATTTAGCGTCTTTTAATAACAAGTGGCCTAACCTTTGCATTGGGATGAGAACTGGAGTGTCGATATTCTGTAAGTTAGTGTAAATTATTGGTTGTGCATCAATGTTGAGGTCAGACTTCTAATCCAAAAGATTCACACCTTTGCGACTGCTAAACTGTTGCTCCGTTGGTTATCAACCAAGAACAACTTGATCTTGTGAAGAAGGCTTTTTCTGCAAGCGAATTAAAGAACACAAGCAAGAACGATACGAAAGCAATATGTAATTGAACAAAAGTAGATGACAGTTCTAAGCCTTTTGTCGAAAGGACTAATTGAAACAGACGAATAGAGACATAAAATAGGCCTTGATTCAAAGCCTAATAATGCGGTGACCCAAACCCTAATGCGGTGGCAGTTACTGATAATATAGAGCCCACGGTTGTGCGAAACCCTCTGGACGCGTCAACAATGGGCCATAACACGATACGAGGCCCAAAGACCAAAAACGGCATCGCAGCACCAAAACAGAGTCCAGATGCTACCGTGTTTCGTGGATTCCCATCGTCCAAACCAGACCTCTATGTGATCTGAGCATCCAATCTAGAGCAGGCTACTCCAGAAGTAATCGAACTTGAAGGGAAGTTGATGACAAATTGAAATCTGAGCGTCCAATCTAGTAGTCCTCGGCACCTCGTATGCTCGATAATTTGCAGAAAATAAGGTCAGAAAAAAGGGACTCCCGAAAAGTAAAACAGAGTACGTACCAGTGTAACCGCCTTCAGATATTCGACCATTTGGGCCGATGCTAGAAGGCCCAGTTATCCATGAGGTCTCCTAATAATAACTCACGAGGCGCCTTCGCTAAAAGGCAGCAGCAAGCCTTCTTCCTCCTTTCGTTCCTGCCCGCACAAGGGATTTTAGTTCCGTTGAAGCCGGCAACGGACGGCGGAGAGGCGAGCGAGAGGGATCCCAGCTTCCCGCGCCATGGATCCCATCATGAAGCTCCTCGAGGACGACGAGGTGCCCCGCCCAACCCGAACCTCCCTCGCCTCTCTTGCCATTCTGGGGTTCTTGTGGAAGGCGGGGATTTGATTGCAACGGTGCCTTCTTGTTGTTGGGATTACGCAGGACGAGAGCATGCACTCGGGCGCCGACGTCGAGGCCTTCACGGCGGCTCTCAACCGCGAGGTGGAGGCCAGCACCAGCAGCAGCGCCTCCGTCGCCTCGTCATCCCAGCCGACGGATCACGGCACTGGTGAGCCCTAGCCCTCCCGAATCGCCTCTTATCCTTGGATCGAATTCGGGGTGCACCGGTCTTATTTTATGCCTGTAGCATCCAAGAAAGGGCACTGGGAGTTTTAGAGAATTCGGTTCTTGGATTGGGGAGAAAATAAAGATTTCTGTTCATGGTAACATAATGCAGGTCCTATATTAAAATCTCTGAACTCTGATACGCCTGCATAATGTAGGGATTTTGATAGAATGTGCCTCATGTTAATTGAAATAGTGTGGCTGAACTTTCTGGTGGCATGAACTGTTTTTTTACATTACAAGTGGAAACATGATTCACTTAGCTTGAGAAGAGGGTTTGTAGGTTATGCATTCTTTCAGTAAAATTAAATAACAGAACCTAATGCTCAAATATGATAAACTATGAGCACTGTATCGGAGTAACAAATGATCAAGGCTCCACGAAAGTATGTGCCTCATGTAAATTGAAATAGTATGGCTCAACTTTCTGGTGGCATTAACTGTTTTTTACATTACAAGTGGAAACATGATTCACTTAGCTTGAGAAGAGGGTTTGTAGGTTATGCATTCTTTCAGTAAAATTAAATAACAGAACCTAATGCTCAAATATGATAAACTATGAGCACTGTATCGGAGTAACAAATGATCAAGGCTCCAGACACATACAGTTTAAACGTTTGTGTAAGTTCCTGAAATTGACCCTGGCTTTGTCAGAAACAGCTATAGGTTTCCAACTCCATTCAAGAATTATTACCAATATGTTGCTCTTCTTTTAGGATTTTCTGTGCTGTCTTTATGATATGGAGAATAATTAGGGAGTTATCATAATTTTATTCCTTTTAGGAGTATTCGTACTGTCCTTTGGTTTTCAAGAACCTGAACCATAGTTATCAAAGTCACATTGGTGTAATGGATGGAATGAAGTTTCTAATCAATGATTACATTTGGATGCTGGAAATTTAAATAATTGGTCCCTGTCATTGCTTGATATGCCGTTCTTTCCATCCTATGCCTACTTGCTTCTTTTCATGGCCATTAGTTTTTTTGACATATAACTACTTGATTAAATGTAACTTAATGACAAAACATAACTGTCATGTGAAAGTGGGATTTAGGATATTTCTTACAGAGTTGGATGCTTTCACCTTAACATCTTAGTGTTAACTTGATTCTCTAACATTTGAGTAATTTGTTGATAGCGCATTCAACTATTAACCCTAGCACTTATGTGTATTTTGCACTGGATTCTTGAATATACAAGAACGGATTGAATTCATAATGATGATATGTGATAGCGTAGGGGATTTGTGGATTAAAAAAATGCTTGTTGAACACCGCTCGAGATGGTTTGGGCTTAACCATTGCAGGCACCAAGAGACGCTGGTGTGGGCCAGATTTTTTCTGGGAGGATGTGGTTAAAAAAAAAGTCCCTGGAATAGCCGAATAATTATCTTCATATAGGAGGAGCACATAGAAATTACTTTCACTTTCTTCTCATGTTTCTCATAACTACCTCGTTTGCTTCTTCACTGACGCATGGGTTAAGCCCAGCTATATAGTTTATTATCTAGAATGACTCTTTGACTTTTGCTCCAAAATCTGCACCCTATCAGTGGTGTAGGACTATTAAAGCTTGGTTCCAAAATGTTAGCTGTATATTTGAAGCTACTGTTATTAGGGTAACTATTCAATGCGAGAGACCTGCTACATATGTATGTCCAACCTGAAAAGGGACTTGAAGCAGGAAATTGTCATGAAAAATTGTAAAAGCATGTAGCCAGATGGGTCATATAATGGTAAAGGTTCCTGCTATAATTTGGGCCAAAACATTACACATTTAAATATGACACAAAATGGATAAACATCAGTGCATAGTTTCTTTTTTCCTTCCATATTTCCTTTTTCTTCTTTTTCAGAATTATTTTTTGGCAGAAGCAGTTTCTTTCCTCCTGTAGTTTGAAGGGACAATTGTGTTTTTACCCTGTCTCTGAACTCTACTTTTCGCTTAGTATTCAATTTCTATTTATATGGTTCTGAAAACACTTCTTGACAATATAATTTCTAATTGCAGGCCTTTTATCTCAGGAAAACAACTCATCATTAAGTGAAGGTCATGGTCAGTGGCAAGGTTCAGTAAAGAGTGAAATTGCAAACCAGGAAAGCCAACAACAGGAACATGCACGTTCGAATCTGGGAAAGAATCATTCATCCAAATCTGAAGTGATTTCTCAGGGTTCTGATAATGAACACCTCCACTCTAATATGCCAAAAGAATGCGATTCACTAAAAGTAAAGCAAGAGCCTGGAAACAGTGCTCCACAAGGTATTGCTGCTCAGCAGCAGCCTGTACAGCAAATGAAGAGTCATCAACCACCGGGCACGAATCAGACAAATAATGCTACTACAATGGCGAAAACCCCAGTTGTTACTTTTCATATGTTAATCCCGATTTTGAGGCGCCACCTTGACAAAGACAGGGATATGCAAGTCCAGTCCATTTTTGGACAATTGCGGGTTGGTGTTTATCATTTTTGGATTTAAACTTATGTTCTTTCATTACCTTTGTCCTGCAACTTGTTAATCTATGTTAGGATGGAAAGACCGTTAATCTTAGGGTTAATTAGATATATGCCATTACATTTTATTCTGTCTTGAAAAATATCATTACAAATGCCACAATTGGGTCAGTGCCATTATAATTTATCTCTGATTTTTTTGCCTCCCAATAAAAATCAGACCAGACATTGTTATATTAATGTTATTGTTGTACTTCACAAGAATATTACTCAATTGCCCTTATGGAATACAAGTGTTATTGTACTTCAAATGTGTCTTTCTGATTATTATTTTTTTGTTAGAACTTACATGGAATCCATTAATCTCTTCATCTCTTCTTTTCGATAGAAAAATGAAATCACCAAGGAACACTTCTTAAAAGTTGTAAGGAGCATTGTTGGTGATAAATTGCTCAAGCAAGCTATTTCACAGTACCAAATGGAGGTAAATGCAAATTATAGCCTGGCTTTCCTTTATTTGTAAAATGCTGCTTACATGTGCTTTAGTGCTTAAGTCAGATGTATTTATCCATTCACACTGCATGTAGTGTTGTATTTATTCCTACCAACTGCTTCTATTTTCTATATTTGTTTTTGCTGTGGTTAACACTCTGTCTTCTTTTTGGGGTTACTTGCTCTTGCTTTGCAGCAAGGTGCTCAGGCACAACGGAACCCTAAGACAAATCCAAGCAACTGTTCAGTATCAAATCAAGTTTCAGTCCAGCAGAATGTTGGTGAGCAGAAGGTACGACCAGTGGCTCAACCCATCCCTGTAAAGCAAGCTAGTGACAGCCCAAGGCCACCTCAGTTTCGTCCTTCCTCGTCAAGCCAAATATCAGATGGGAAAGGAATGCATATGCTCCAAAGCCGTCCGCCCAATATCCACTCTGTTCAGGTGCAACCAATGCGACATCATGTGCAGCATCCACAAGTACCTTCACCAATGTTTGGGACAAATAACTTCCATGCACGCCCATTTCCAAGGCCAATTGGAGGTCCACTTGCCTCACTTAGACCACAGATGGTAGATTCCAGTCAAAGAGCGCAGCTAGTACAGGGAGCTGTCACCACAATTGCTGGGAGTGCGCCACGATCGACAGTGCCTGGCAATGTGCCAACCAATCAATCTGCTCGGCAACATTTGGCAAACAAGGAGCAGAGAACGAATTCTTTCACTCCAGCAGCACAAACAAATATGGAAACCGTTAACCAACATTCTGAATCTATGCCGAATTCTTTTCCTGCAAGTCACGCTAAACAAGTCAAGCCAGCACTTGGATCATCAAAGGGTGGTGTTGTTTTGGAAAACCAGTCACCTACGTTGAGCGCTTCCAAGTCTCTAACTGCAACAAGCTCAAGTCAGGCTCTTCAATCTCATGCCACACAAACAGAGCCTAAGATGCAGGTATGCATAGTGCTATTGTGTTGATTTACGTTTTCTTGTAGATGCCACCAAAAGTTCATTAGGACGCTACTGCTGCAAACTAGTTATTGATTGAAAAAGAAAATGCATCCTTTCATCATGTCTACATGAACTCTCAAATGTTCTTTCTTGGATGACCATACTTCCTTATCATCCTCAAGTAAATATTATCAAGTTACGTGTTTTGCATTATTTAAAAGGTGTTAGTTACTGACTAACTAGGAGTAAGAGAGCAACGTAAGCTAGTTTCAAGTCAGTAGTTAGAGCAACACATTCATGGTTGACTCAGTTTTCTTTTTCCTCGAGACTGGGATAGCTCATCAAGTCCATAGTGTTAGGACCCAGATGTCAGTTCCATAGTGTACTTGCACTGGTTCAATACCAATACAACAACAACAGCATACGTTTTGTCCCAAGCAAGTTGGGGTAGGCTAGAGATGAAACCCACAAGAGACAAGAACAAGAGAAAAACAAATGACAAAAAGACACAGGACAAAATGTTAGTGGTAAAAAAGGATCACGGTTCAGGCACGTTGATTGCGAGTCTCCAAGCGCTCCTATCCATAGCTAATTACTGGTTCAATACCAATAGAGTGTAAAAACTTATATTATTTATTTCTGTCGGTCATATACATGATTTATTAATATAATATTCAATATTATGATGTCTGTTATAGTATGATTTTACAATACAACGTTTTAGGCAGGAGCAAATCTGCTGGGTGTGTGATCGAGTAAATTAGTCTTTTTTTCACTCCATGAAGTTGCACCGAGTTTTTTTTCTGCTGAGCAACATTGCGTTGAGGAAGCCATTTCTTTTGTGTAAAGCACTATTATACATTGAATTACAAAAATAATAACTAAGCAGAATTTCAGTAAGTAATTGTGATAATTAAGTAATCATAAACGTATAACTCCTACTCCATCCGTTCGAAATTAGATGTCATTCTAGACTTCTCCAGTTTTCTCAAATCTAGCCATAGGCACGGGAATTAAGGAGAAGTGGAAAAGGTGGGTGCACAGAAAATGAGGAGAGAGATAGAGACAGAGATGCATTGGGAAGAGAGAAAGGTGCATTGGGAAGTGAGAATGACATCTATTTTGGAACGTAGGGAGTATCTCCCGAGGGAGGGACATGAGTCCAGGGGGTCCACTTGAATGTTGCTTTATGTCTTTAACTGTCCATAATGACTATCTGCTGATTGGTTCCCAGAAAATATTTTTTAAAATCAGAGAAATACCAAGGATGATTAAGAAATTAACGAATGTAGGCATATCTAGACTTCTCCAGATAGATGTGAAACTTAGCATTCAAATGAGCTTTTCACTTGAATGTGGCTTTATGTCTTCAATTATCCATAAATGACTATCTGCTGCCCAGATTTAAAATCAGAGAAATACCAAGGATGATCGAGAAATTTAAGAATGTAGGCATGTCTAGACTTTCCAGATGGATGATATTCAGATGAGATTTTCAGGATTTAAATTCAGAAATCATTTTTTTGAAAGCATCAAGGAATATTTTGCTGTTTTGCCCAATAATTTCCTGTGTTTATGTTGCCTTGTTAGATCCAATCCCCTGTGCAAACATCTGCTCCAGCAGCTTCCAAAACACCTCAACGGAAGGCATCTTCTGGGCAGAAGAAGCCTCTTGAAGGCTCATCCCCTCCGCCATCTAGGTAAGTCTAATGCTTAGTGAATGATTTCAGTCAAAATATACATCTCTTTGAATTTGATGCATTTCGTGTTTTTCCAGCAAAAAACCGAAGGCATCTGGAGGTTTCCATGATCAAAGCATTGACCAGCTTAATGATGTTACTGCAGTTAGTGGTGTAAATCTGAGGGTATGCTTCTTATTATGCTTCTGTTATGTTAATTTGGTTGGCGTATCGCATATAGTACCTGCTATTTCATGAACTTGAAGCTGTAACAAATGTTCCTTGTGCCAGGAAGAAGAGGAACAACTTTTCTCTGCTCCAAAGGACGAGAGTCGAGTTTCAGAAGCTGCTCGCAGGGTTGTACAACTAGAGGAAGAAAAGCTCATCCTACGGAAGGGTCCCTTGACAAAGAAATTAGCAGAAATCAGTTATAACCTCTGGCATTCAAGTTTACATGCTAGGAAAAACTTTTAGGCATTTATTCTCTAACAATGATATTTTGGCAGTGAGGAAATATAATTTGAAGGTCATTGGCACTGATGTGGAGCGTTGTCTATCAATGGTGAGAGATGAGCTAGCGAGGCCTTTTCTTTTCTATTCTTTTTTGGGGGGTGCCTGACCTAATGTATGCTTTCTCCAGTGTGTTGAGGAGCGCTTAAGAGGATTTCTAAGCAATATAATAAGGCTCTCAAAACAGGTATGATTTCTTAATTTTGTTGACTCTTCCCAAGAAAAACTCTCGACTAGAAATTTTTAATGCATTATATTTCTTCTCATTGGTTGCAGAGGGTTGATGTTGAAAAATCAAGGCATCGTTTTTATCCTTTATCATCAGACGTTCGCAGTCATATAATGAGGGTGAATCGAGAAGCTAGAGAACAGTGGGACAAAAAGCAAGCTGAAGATGCTGAAAGGATCAGAAAACAAAATGATGTTAGTGCTGCTTAATCTAACTTCTTAAACTAAAATTTTCAGATCTTTCTCTGCAACAATGGTTTTATGTGCTTAAAATATTAAGTGTAGTATGAATCATGCTGGTAATATCATAAATAACTGGAGTATCTGACTAAGCAGCATCTGTTTCTCTGATCAATTTTTTTTTTTTGTTGCACCAGTTACATAGCACTGTAGCTGTTGTATGCTAATGTTGCAGTTCAGCTGCCTGCTATCCTTTTCTTATTGATGGAAACTGTGCTATTTTTGTGAATTGAGAATAAAACACCATAACATTCCGATTGAATATTTTGAAGAGTGAAATGCGCCCAGGTCCTTAAACATTTTCCGTATTCGCACTTGGGTCCATAATCTTTGAAAGTAAACATCTAGAACCAATCTAAGGTGGCACAACAGGGGTCCATACCCCTTCAACTTGGCTATTAGAGCTGATGACATTGTTGCTGAAATGGACATGCAAATTTTCATACCATGGGGACCGTGAATCATTTTGTAGTGCATTCACAATTAAATTAATTCCAATGCTACTAACACATGGTTTGAGTTCTTGTTCTTGAGCTCAACATATTGGTGCTACAATTTCATTTCATCTAGCGGAAAATCCCACAATTCCACATAAATATTATCTGGCAGGCCGCATCCTAAATCTTAATTTGGAAAGTTCATAGACCCAAGTGAGAATACAGAAAAAGTTAGGACCCTTGGTGCGTTGTAAGCTGCATTGTAGATAGGAGCTTTCATGCTGCCTTGTTAAATAACTTATGATAACCGCAAAGCTGGAAGGTTATAGTCGTAGCAAGATGTCACAGTGAATTTACTCTCAATAGTCCATTTGAGCTACCTCTTATGTAATTTATCCGTTGTTCTGTACCTGTACAAAAGAACTAGTTGGACTCTTTGTAAGGTCTACACCAAGTTTGTGTGATAACCTATTCCTTCTTGTTGTTCACATCCTGTGACCCAAGTTTTTTCTATCTTCTGCTAGTAATTATTCATAAACTATGCTTCAAGTACTGGTAACATCTTGCGTGCTAATTTTTGCGACTAATTGAATCCCCTTATTGTTGCTACCATAACTGATGATAATGTTCTTTTACTTCATTTTTCAATATATTTTCCACAATACATGTTCCACATACATGTAGTGATATTATAGTGAGCTGATAGGGAAGCCCAGTCCTCCAAATTTTGTCCTTCTGATGTAGCTTTATGGTACATGTTGTTTGATTGATGATCTTGTTTATAATTACAGGGAGAAGGCAATGCAAATGATGATTCAGAGAAAGACAAGAACGAGACTCGTGGCACATCAAAGCATGCTAAGGTTGGTGTTCTTCATTGTTCGTGAGATTCTTTACATGCCCTAGAGCTATTGATGATTCTGTTTGTTACAGACTTACAAGGAGGTAGATGATAAAATGAGAACTACAGCTGCAAATGTAGCTGCACGTGTTGCAGCTGGGGGAGATGATATGCTATCAAAGTGGCAAATGTTAGCTGAGCGAAATAAACAGAAGAGTGAGGGTGGTGATGGTTCTTCTGGCCCCTTACCAGATAACTTGTTGCCTCACAAGCCTTCGTCAAAATCCGGGAAAGACTCAAGAGAGCAGCAGGAAATTGAAAGGAGAGGCTACTCTACAATCCTTGGACCTGGTATGCTCAGTATCCTTTTGCGCCTGTATTGTCTTGATAAAACATCTGTAGTGAGGTCTCAAGTGCAAAATTTTCGCTTTTACTGTGTACTGAGTTGATGTAGGTAAAGTCAATTGCCGTAGTGTAAATCATGGAAGCAATTATTTATGTCGAGTTAACTTTTGCAGTCAGTTACTAGAAGGCTATTCATCCAAAAAAAAGTTACTAGAAGGCTATTAGTATTCGGAGCACATCACAGTAGATATGATTATTCCGCTAAAAGATATAACAGGCTGAACTTGCTAATAATCTCTCCTGGTAAATGTACAAATGCCATATTCAATGACATATTCTTTTGGAAGAACTACCTGCCCAAACTAAGTGGAAATTTAACCTACAATTATCTTATGGTTAACTTTTGTTTTCATGATATTCATCAAATTTAATATTGGACGCAAACAATGACGACATCGTGATTTTATACCTAAACTCATATAGTTTAATGTTCCTGGTAGAACTGGTCCGATATAAGTATGTATTTAAGTTTCATGATAATATACTGATATCTTATTGTTCTTTAGATTCTTTCACTCTTGGTCTTAACCACTTTTCCTACATCTAGGACAATAATTTAATTGTACACTATGACCTGTGATCACATGCCATGCTTGAAAAGTTGTTTCTACTCGGAAAAAAAAGTTGTTTCTGATCCATCATCCAAACACTGGCAATGATACTAATACGCAACTTAGTGCTGGAGAAAACAGCAAACAAGTTTTAGAGTAAGCATATTTGGATTTAACCCATTTTGGTGCCCCCAGTTACTAACATCATGTCTTTTCACACTACCTTGACATGACACCCACAGCACAGTTTTTTTGTTTTCATATAAGAACGCCTATAACATATAGAAAGAAAAAAATCGTCTTGGGTCAGGACAAAAGTGCATTTAAAACACTAGAAATTTCTGAGATTTGGCCTAACTGAAAGTGTACATTGTGCCTAGATGTTGTTTTTTGAGACCTGAATCTTTTGCTCTTTTTCCTAGGTGGCGTTAGAAGGTCCCAGATCACGAAAGTGGTCCGCAGTGTTACAGTGAAGGATGTGATAGCTGCACTGGAGAGAGAGCCTCAGATGTCAAAATCTTCTTTGCTTTTCCAGCTGTATGGGAAATCCTCTGCGGAATCAGCTGCAAAGTAATTTGCAGTGGTACTACTGTGATTCGTAGTTCTTAGTATGTTATTTTATCCATTCATAGTTTCTCAGCCTGTTACGGAGGCATCTTTGTAGTATCGTTGTAACGAGGCCCAATCACCAAGTGATGAGCAGGCCTGATCGGTTGACGAATCAAATTTTTGCCAAGCCAGCGTTTCCCTGGAGCCCTTTTTTTTCCACCTCAAGGGAACAGCCTGTATATGTAAAATAATTCTCTGTATAATTGTGCCGTTGTGGTCAATGTCAAGCAACTACAGTTAGTATTGAATGACAAATAGCATAATCCCTCCCCATTTTGTATAGCAGAAGTCGGAGAGGTATTCCTTGGATGCTTATAACTTGCGGTCTTTCAAAAGAAAAGGTGAATTGCCAGTTGCTCCATACATTTTAGTATGCAAACTTGAAAATTATTTATCAAATTTATTCATGAACAGACCCCCTGTACTTCCTTCTTCCATAGTAAGATGACTAGGTGCCCTGAACATCAACATAGCCGCTGTGTAGCAGCTTACAATTGATTGCAACTAATAACTTTATCAGACAAGCAACGTTGTCTGGATGATACACTCTTTGTGCTGTCTGAATACATATACAGCTGCGGCCTGCGACAGCACCCTCTTCAGTTCTTAACATTATAAATAATAACTCGCGACATTCTTCAAGCTAGGTTTCTATTTGTACCGCTTGCTATCTTGTTTCCTTTCAACTAGGGAAGGATTGTTGTGCACCGGTATGAATGAAGCTCCTAACATCCAAAGTCGTAAGGAACCAACCCTTGCAGTTCTGGCCCATTGAGCCTGCTGTTGTTCTCAAAGCTGGAATAATTGAGATGTGTTAGCTTTTTTATAATTATTATTATACAAGTTTATGACCTCAAGTGGAAGTTTTCTTGTTACGTGCAAGATAAATGTGAATGATCTAGTATATTACCTTCGGAGAGGGAAGGTTGAGAAAGGACCATCAACAGGTATTGTTCCACAAAGATCATTGTTAGATAAGTCACTGCACATCACATGATTTATCGACAATCAGTTCTATGGAAAATTGAAGAAACAACTGAAATACTGAGTACGATATAGGTGTACACTCACATGACTTTTAGGTTTGAGAGTTGGGCAAACTCCCTGGGAATCGATCCTGTAAGCTTGTTGCTGTTCAAGCGCCTATCAAAGACAAAAATAGAACACATTCAATTGTAAGCTAAGAAAAGGACGTCGGACTTCAGACTAGAATTATTAACTGACCATTTATAAAAGAGAATGAAGTGAGAATGCATATACCCTAAATCTGATTCCAGTTCACTCTGGGATTGCTACATGTGAAAACGCATGAATTTAAACTCTAGGGAAAACACGGAATGCTTATGTACTTAATAAAAAACCAATTGTGAGAAAAGATAGTAACATACATGAATCTTAGTGACTTGAGCTTGGAAAGAGACTTGGGGATTCCTCCAGTGAGCTTGTTGGCATACAAATCCAAGCTGATCAAATTCTTCAGGTTGCCCAATTCTTGCGGGATCTCGCCATCGATATTGTTCCGGTAGAGCTCCCTGCAGATCAATATTTGATTTCAATCTATTAAATCAAGTTCTGCTGCTTTCTTTACCCAAATATGACCAACAGAAATACAAGAATTCACATAGGAGCATACAGGTATTTGAGGTTCACAAGGCGCCCGAGCTCAGGGCCGATGGAGCCGGAGATGTTGGAGTTGCCTAAATCCCTGGAACATATTTGTCACAAAGGAAGAGTCACATGACACAATCATCGGAGTCTACAAGATTGTTACTCTTTCTACAATTAATAACGCGTAGAATTCCCAATCACGGTCTTCAAAAAATTGAGAACAAATTTGTCCGTTGAATACACAAGATGCGATCCTGGGCTACGCGTTTAATTAACGAGACTGCAAACAATTATAGAGCCCAGATCTCGGAACCAACGAGCTGATTCCGACGAGACCAAAAGCACCGAAAGTTTCTTCAGGAATCCGCTACAGTGTTCTTGCAACCAAGAACGAAAGCTACCAACAAGAGTCGTTCATCCTAAAAGATTCTACCAGGGCAGGAACCAAACGGAATCTTGGGCGAACAGGGGAGGGAGGCGAGAGAGATCCTGGCAGCGGCATGAAAGGACGACTCACAGGCGGATGACGCGGCTGGCCTGGTCGCAGGTGATGTGGAACCAGGTGCAGGGGTTGACGAGGGTGGGATCCCAGCTCTGCAGCACGCCGTTGGGGTCCTTGAGGCGCTGGCGCAGCGCGTAGAGCGCGTCGCCCTCGTCGTTCGACGCCCGCGCGGCGCCGGCGACGAGGAGCGCGACGAGGACGACGAGGCTCGCGCGGGCCGCCATCGGAGCAGAGGTGGGCTGGCGCTGAGGGAAGGGAAGGGCGAGGCGCGGCAGTCGCTTTGGCTGGTCGCGTCCTCTGTCTGTTCTGCGGTGTGAAAAGGGAGCAAGTGCGTAAGTGAAGGGGAGAGGAAGAAGGTGGAGCTGCTGCCTGCTGGTCTCTGTAGTGGTGTTGGTGGAAATGGGGAAGGAAGGTTACAAGAAGAGTAGCGGTCTGCGGTCAACACACGCCAGACAGTGCAAAGTCCACGGTCCAATGTGGACCAGGTCCAGTGTGGAGTAAAAATGTAAGGCTCACACAACGATCCCACCCGCCACCTTATTTTTAGGGCGTCCTATTTTTTCATTCTCTCTTCTTTTTTTTTTGGCAAAAGACTATTTTTTCATTCTCAGAACACATTGAAAATCAATCTTTGTTTCGCTCATCGAATGATATACATTGGATGGCCACCAACATTTAATTAATTTTCTCTATGGCTCAACCCGTATTGTCAAGGAAGAAATATCATGGCCATTCATGTCAAAAAAATAAAAATGTATAACACAATTAATTCAAATGATGATTGAATATTTGATGTTCTTTAGGTTGGGACAATGGCGTTGAGTAGTCATGCTACCGGAGTTGATTTATGTCTAGGGCGATGACTCGGACGGTGGAAAAGAAGAGAAGGGTGGACGACCATCGTCTCTTCCTCTCTCTTTTTTTGATGCATTTAATTCGTGACACAGATCTCGCGACTATTTTTATTTGGCAATGCAATTAATTTGTGACATATTATAGACAATGTTTAGGAGGGCTAAAGATCTCGCAACCGCAAATTACGGGGCCGTTTGGGATCTAAATGAAGCAAGCATTCCTAGCACGAAACCACTGCCATGGGATTTAAGATTGTTACACGTGAAAAATGTGCCTTCCTTCTTGCCTCCCAAATAATAATATTTACCCACATAACTCAAACAAAATTCTAGCATTCAAGAACTAAAGGTACCGACAAAATTCAATCAACTTTAAGGTTCAATTAGGGAGATCGACGCCCGCGCGGCGCCGGCGACGAGGAGCGCGACGAGGACGACGAGGCTCGCGCGGGCCGCCATCGGAGCAGAGGTGGGCTGGCGCTGAGGGAAGGGAAGGGCGAGGCGCGGCAGTCGCTTTGGCTGGTCGCGTCCTCTGTCTGTTCTGCGGTGTGAAAAGGGAGCAAGTGCGTAAGTGAAGGGGAGAGGAAGAAGGTGGAGCTGCTGCCTGCTGGTCTCTGTAGTGGTGTTGGTGGAAATGGGGAAGGAAGGTTACAAGAAGAGTAGCGGTCTGCGGTCAACACACGCCAGACAGTGCAAAGTCCACGGTCCAATGTGGACCAGGTCCAGTGTGGAGTAAAAATGTAAGGCTCACACAACGATCCCACCCGCCACCTTATTTTTAGGGCGTCCTATTTTTTCATTCTCTCTTCTTTTTTTTTTGGCAAAAGACTATTTTTTCATTCTCAGAACACATTGAAAATCAATCTTTGTTTCGCTCATCGAATGATATACATTGGATGGCCACCAACATTTAATTAATTTTCTCTATGGCTCAACCCGTATTGTCAAGGAAGAAATATCATGGCCATTCATGTCAAAAAAATAAAAATGTATAACACAATTAATTCAAATGATGATTGAATATTTGATGTTCTTTAGGTTGGGACAATGGCGTTGAGTAGTCATGCTACCGGAGTTGATTTATGTCTAGGGCGATGACTCGGACGGTGGAAAAGAAGAGAAGGGTGGACGACCATCGTCTCTTCCTCTCTCTTTTTTTGATGCATTTAATTCGTGACACAGATCTCGCGACTATTTTTATTTGGCAATGCAATTAATTTGTGACATATTATAGACAATGTTTAGGAGGGCTAAAGATCTCGCAACCGCAAATTACGGGGCCGTTTGGGATCTAAATGAAGCAAGCATTCCTAGCACGAAACCACTGCCATGGGATTTAAGATTGTTACACGTGAAAAATGTGCCTTCCTTCTTGCCTCCCAAATAATAATATTTACCCACATAACTCAAACAAAATTCTAGCATTCAAGAACTAAAGGTACCGACAAAATTCAATCAACTTTAAGGTTCAATTAGGGAGATACTAAATCCCGAACGAACATGGGAGGACAACAAGTGTATAGTGATGGATTTGAGGTCCGCCTCCGGAGGTTATCTGGGCCACACATTCCACATGGTGAACGGTTGGCACCTCTTGGGGGTGTCCCTCAAAGTCGAATTTTGCAATGGCAAGAGCAGGGTAACAGTCTTTGGCTAGGAAATAGATTCAACTAGATGCAATGGATTATGCTTCCAAATGCCTCTTTCATTAGGTTTTTGTTTCAGATTTCAGGAGGAGACTGTGATTATGTGACAGGTAACACATTGTTTCATTGGTTCCAGGTTTAACCCCAGACAAACAATATTGCTTCTATGCTTCAGTATTTTACATATGAGCTGAATTTAGCACTGAGATGGTCTATTTCATTTACAGTTCTAATTGCAGCACTGATGAATTATTAGCATGATAAAGGCCGGGAAAGACCTTGTTTATTTCAATCCAGAGCACAGCCTTAAGCAGGGACGGAAGCTGGAGCAGAAAAAAATAAACAGAGACCCTGCTGGACATAATTATCAAGCAATATTTTTTTTTCTCGAACACGTAGGAGAGCTGCGTATCTTTGTTATATAAGGAAAAGAGAGCGGTCCATACAAAGCCCCTCAAGCCAGGACCGAAGCGAGAGGGGTGGTTACATACTCACACGGTGTCCTTTTATAAATAAACTGACAATGGACTTGTCCAAAAATAAAAGACAAAAACGAAGAGCTATCCCTGACTAAGCAATCTTCCTAGACCAAGTTCACTGAGCCCTCGAGCTCCAGCAAAGACCCAGAGTTGTGCCTCCAACTTGAGGTTGGTTAAGTCCGTCTGGATGTTGGGCGAGGCTCCTTCAAATATGTCTGCGTTCCTGTGCTTTCAAAGTATCCGAGCGCCTAGAATAATTAGAGAGTTCAGCCCTTTGCGACGTGTCTTCTCGACCCTCTTATTGGCACGTCTCCACTAGGAAGCAAAATCATTTTCATCCATCCGAGGGGCTAGCCGCTGCAGGTTGAATACTTGGAATAGCTTGAACCAAAATTCCCTTGCCAAAACACAACCAACCAAAATATGCTGCACCGTTTCTTCTTCTTGATCGCAGAGAACACATTGTTCAGGATGATCCAGGCCTCTCTTTGCTAGCTTGTCTGCTGTCCAACACTTGTTCTTAATGGCTAGCAATATTATCAAGCAATATTCAACTAAATATGTCCAGCAGGGTCTCTCCCTTTTTTTTTCTGAGGGAGTATGGCATAAACATGCATGCATGTAGTACGTTTCCTCGATCTGGAACTCTGGATGCTTGCTGTGCCTTGTGGCCGAGTCACGCGCCATGAGTGGTCCAGAGTCGTGGGCAGGCATGCCGCAAAAGCGCTCACCGCGAGCGAGCGAGAGAGAGAGAGTTGCTCGGGGCCGCGAGCAACGTGTCGCGTGTCACCGCGAACGACGTCTTCGCGGCAAGCAGCGACCACAGTTCCCTTGTGCAGCGTCCGTCTTGTGTCCCTATATACCGTGTGAGCCAACAAGAGATCGATCGGCGAGAGAGAAGGCTGAGAAGAAGAGGAGACACGAAAGATGGATGAGGAGTACGATGTGATCGTGTTGGGGACGGGGCTCAAGGAATGCATCCTAAGTGGCCTCCTCTCCGTTGATGGCCTCAAGGTGATTCTTCACTTTTCTTTCTTGATCATGCGTATATTAGTTAATGATTAATTTATCACGGGGACCTAATAATGAGCTCAACGAGAAGGGCATTTGTTTTTGGAGCGGATTTTAAAACAGAAGGACAACAAGAAAACAAATTGCATCGAATTGCAAGGATCGGGACGTTCAAGTTTTGGCTTTGAATCAAACTGAGCCTAGATTTTGTAGGAATGGTCTGTCAGACAGATTCTAGTTTCCCTTGCCAAAAGAAAAGAAAAAAAAAGACAGATTCTAGTTCATCGACATGACCAAATTTGGAAGAATATTAAGTTGTGAGCCAATCACCCCTCAGCCCTTCACTTAATTTACTGTTAAGGATGGCATGTCAATTTGTCGAACGATCATAATTGTACCATGTGTACACATAGAAAAACACTACATCCGCCACTAGTTCTGTCTCTCTCTCTCTTTTTTTTTTTGATCATCCCACTAGTTCTGTCTTGAAATTGTGCATGAGGTAAAATATTGTATCTCCCACAAACTATGCACGCCTTTTGGGACCCCACATGCAAATTGTGGAAACAGACAAATTTACAGGTCAAATATATTAAAATTGAAAGCTCACTTTGGATAAAGTAAAATGCACTCTCTGATGTCGTTTCTTTTTACGTACAGGTTCTTCACATGGACAGGAATGACTACTACGGAGGAGAATCCACATCCTTGAATCTGACTAAGGTTTGATTTGTGTAATCCACATTTGTGCTCTGTGTAGATAGCATCTCAGGTTGTAGCGACGAAATTCTGAACATTTCTTAATTAGTTTCATCAAGTTACGGACATATATAATCACAAAAAAAAAGTTACGGACATATATATGCTGAAACATATCAATTCGGTTGTATTTTGTGGAGCAACCATAATATTATTCGAATTAGTAGCAACTAAGCACCCATTCTACAATCTGGCCCAGCCATGGTACGTACTTTATGAAACTTGCATCTATTGTTTCTAACGTTCCTCCACTCATTGTGTATTTTAGCTCTGGAAGAGATTCAAAAGCAATGAAAACCCTCCTGAGCATCTGGGCGTCAGCAAAGAATACAACGTTGACATGATACCCAAGGTCATCTTTCACCTAAGATATGCTGCTATTTCTCCTATACAGAGTTTGGTGTGCTTATTTGAATTCTGAATTTTCAGTTCATGATGGCTAATGGTGCATTGGTCCGTGTCCTTATTCACACAAGTGTGACGAAGTATCTAAACTTCAAGGCCGTTGATGGCAGCTTTGTTTACAACAACGGGAAAGTATGAGTCTAATATCCATGTCACCCAGTTTGCAAACGTAAATCTATGTCCATTTACCTTTCCTTATTTGGTTATGATGATAGATCCACAAAGTCCCTGCAACTGATGTTGAAGCCTTGAAATCCAACCTGATGGGTCTGTTTGAAAAGCGTCGTGCTCGGAAATTCTTCATATACGTGCAGGATTATGAGGAGGAGGATCCAAAATCGCACGAAGGCCTGGACCTGCACAAGGTCACAACAAGGGAAGTCATCTCGTAAGTTACTTTTCCCTTGTTACATTCAGTTGTTGTCCACTAAACAGAAGTTCCTCTATTCCTGACGCAAAAGCAATAATGTTTGCTTGATGCTTTCTTGGGGTCAGAAAATATGGATTGGAGGATGATACAGTTGACTTTATTGGTCATGCATTAGCACTTCATCGCGATGATAGCTATCTGGATGAGCCTGCGATTCACACTGTCAAGCGAATGAAGGTACTATATTCCCACCTTGATATCGTCACACTATATTGAATTGCCCAAACATACCAAGGAAAAAAAAATTAAGATCCTACACAATATCACTGGAAGTTGGATGGTGAAAAGTAAATCCTAACAGGATTGTGAAAAGTAGATCCTAATATGGTTATAATTTAATAAGGTCATGTTAATGAATACTACTGTTTATAGGCCCCAAACTGAGAACTTGAGACTATTACCTGTATTGCATTTGTTACTCTGCTTGTCATTTGGCATGTGTATTTAGATTTTTCCCCCAAACGTTTTTGAAAACCGTGATATTTGTTCCTTGCTGCTACAGACATGCATGAGATAACTTATATGACATGATTTGTGTTGCTCTTAATGCCACTATTACTCTGACTGATATTCGTTGACTGTTAGTGATAAACATTCCGGTGTATGCACACTTTCATTTCTTATGTGTGAAATCGCACAAAAGGATGTATTGGCAACATGAATTATTATGCATCTGGGGAGGATTATAGAAGAAAAAAAACAAAGGATGATCCTAATGCCAGTATTGTTTTTCAATAGCTTTATGCAGAATCACTGGCACGCTTTCAAAGTGCGTCGCCCTACATCTATCCTCTGTATGGTTTAGGAGAGCTCCCTCAGGTATGTCCTGTCAAATTGTATGAAAAATACTTTATTTTGGGTTCATTATCAACTAAAATTTGTCATTATCCAAAAGGCATTTGCTCGTTTGAGCGCTGTTTATGGTGGTACATACATGCTGAACAAGCCAGAATGCAAGGTAAGTAATGAACTTTGGTTGGATCAAAACTTTGGAATGACGTATCATGTGCCAATTTCAAACTTCTCACTAATACGCCCAATTTTCCATGTGTTTGCAGGTTGAGTTTGATGAGAATGGTAAAGCTTATGGTGTGACTTCTGAAGGGGAGACTGCAAAATGCAAGAAGATTGTTTGTGATCCTTCATACTTACCCGAAAAGGTATTTTGTGTCATGTCTCTAGTTCTTTAACAAAGTATTTTGTGTTCATGTCTCTAGTTCTTAAAATGCATCGAACATTGAGCAGGTGAAAAAGATTGGAAAGGTGGCACGGGCAATATGCATTATGAAGCATCCGATCCCTGACACCAAGGATTCACACTCTGTGCAGATCATTCTCCCAAAGAAACAGCTAAAACGCAAATCAGACATGTAAGTCATCAGAAGCACAAACACCCAACACATTTTAAAGCAGTTATAACCAGACATAGGCTACTAGTATATATTTTCTTTGTTGGATCTCGTTGTGAGGCAGACATAATTGCCTTAAGATTTATGATTCAGAGCTAATGAAAGGACAGAATGCAAACGTAGCATATCATGAGTAGGTGTATTTTATTCAAAGGATCTAAATATGCTATTCCATTACAGGTATGTGTTTTGTTGCTCATACGCTCACAACATTGCACCCAAAGGCAAATTCATCGCTTTTGTGTCAACTGAAGCTGAGACTGACAAGCCTGAGATCGAGCTAAAACCTGGGATCGATCTCCTTGGCCCTGTGGAGGAGACATTCTTTGACATCTACGACAGATATGAATCCACTAACAATCCTGAAGAGGATAGCTGTTTCGTAACAAATGTAAGGAAGCCGTCACAACTTTGATAACCAGTCAAACCACATGCAAAGTGTTAAGTAAAAAAAATATTTTCGTTTTGCAGAGCTACGATGCAACGACCCATTTTGAGACAACAGTGCAGGATGTGCTGTCCATGTACAACAAGATCACTGGAAAGGTAATTGTTTGTTGGTGTAAAGAAATTCACGAAGTTACAATGTTAAAGTATTTGGTTAGTTAAAGACGCATTTAGCTAGCAATTTAATCACACAAACTCACTCAATGTAGGAGCTCGACCTTTCGGTGGACTTGAATGCTGCGAGTGCTGCTGAGCAAGAAGCTGCCTGAGTACATATTTGTGCAGCTCTGATATAGCTGCTTATTCCGATTTCTTCAATACTTTCATAGATGGATCTGCTACTTCAAATCCATTTCCTCTTGCTTTTGAGTTCTATTTATCCTTACAGACGAAATAGAGTGTCAGGATCATAAACATATCATTCTTTATTCGCGACAATATTATTTTGTGTTCCAATGGCTGATTCTTCCTAATACTCTTACTATGTACCGGCTTTTCACCTGAAAACCAAAGGTGATTAGTAATTACTATGAATAGGCCAGGGAATACATATTTTGATTCCTGGGATAGCTTCCTCGAAATTAACTTGGTTTCGGCACCACCATTGCAGTGGTTGTGCAATGTTCCTCACGAGAGCACTGAGGTATCTTCGCAAAAAAAAAAAGGAGAGCCCTGAGATACATCTGTAGGTTGGAGAGCGCTAATCACATAGTGATGGCCCCTGCATTGTTATTGTTCTATTCGCATAATGGAGATTCATTGGTATTTTCAATTTAATGCTGCATCAAGTAATTTAGTAATATTCGACCTCTGGGTCGTTAGTTTTCAATATCTTAAGAGGTTGCCTACTGTTTGCACAGAGATAGCAGTCCCAAATACTTCTATACATGATTCGCTAAACTATAGGAAATTCAGACAAATTAAGCAATTGGTTATGTAAACTGGTGGGGTGGACAAAACATTTTTCAGCGATCAAATCTGAGGGGACACTCTGGAACTTGCGGTGGAGTTAGAGTTACCTTTTTTCTGCGCGTATGTGGCTGATGGGCCCACTTATACAATTCAAAGTCATCTAATTATTCGTTTTGGGTCCAGCGACCGAATCCATTCTGCAGCCACTCCTTTATCCTCCACTAAACCATGTTCCATGTACAGCGTACGATGTACTCTGCCCGACATGGACAACGTGGTGTGGGAGACTTCAATGTGTTTGGATGGGAGTCAAAATAAGTTGGGGCAGAGTCAGCCATGTTTTCTGGGGCGTGGCCGCTCCTGTTATTGTTTGATTGCAGGGATGGGGCGAGCTATTTTTTTTGTTTGGTTGAAGGGTTGAATAGGGACGAGGCCACCTCAGTTTATGTTTGGATGAACGTATAGTGTTAAGCACATGAATATGATCACTTATGGTGAGTTTACCTTTCTTGTTGCTATAAAAGCAAGAAATATGTACAAGAAAGCAAAAAATATGCATAATAATTGACACATGAATCAAAATAAACTTAAGAAATAATTAGCAAGCATATATCTACGATTCACCATGTGTTGATTTTCTCATACACAAAAATATCAACAAAGTCCCAAAAGTTGGGAAAAAAATGAAGGAATACAAACAAGAAAAGAAAAATTAAAACGTGTGATGGGCCTGACGTAGAAGCCCATTCGTTTGCCTAACCTAACATCATCCCATGTGCAGCCCGAGCACCTCACGCAGCCCCTGCCGCCGCTTTCTTCCACCTCAGCAGTCAGCACCATCGATGTCCTTTCTTCCTCAGGTCAGAACAGTGAAAAGAATTTCGGCCGAAATTCGCCGAAATCTCGGCTTATCGGTCCAGGGCGGTAAACTGATTTATCGGCCCAAATATTTCGGCCCAATTTGAATTTTTCTTTGGCCCGGCAGAGCCCACACAGCCTGCTTATTCATCTCCATGGGGTTAAAAGTGCCGGCGAAACCCTAGCCGGCTGGAATTTCATTTCTCTCTCCTCTCCGATGTCCAGTCCACACTCGTGAATCCCTCCCTCTCTTCACCTTCCCCACTCAGATCCGGCCATGGATGATGCTCCCAGCCGCAATGAGCGAGACGTAGATGGGCTGGGACAAGGAAGACGTCTTGATGGGCGCAGGACAGTAGCTGATGCCGGTGCCGGCACCATGGACATGGGTGTCGATGCTGGCTGTGACGGCGAGAATGGGGGCGCAAATGCTACTGCAGGAGCAGGTATCCGTCCATTTAAACTGGTTCTTTCTTGTTCTATTTGCGATTGACGCACGTATTTACATGGGCAGATAGGTCAGGCAGGTCATGCGCTGCTTGGCTCATTATATTCCTGACAGTGGTCGATTCTTGCTTTAATTCGTTTATTTCCAACACTTGACGGTAGATCAACACCTAGTTCACCTCATATTTAACATATGGAAGTGATTGTGTTAAACGGAAAATGCTTTGATGTCTAGCAAACTAGGACTAGCAATTAGTTTTAGTACGAATGCTAATTTGTTTTAATGCCAACTCTGATCCTTGCCAGACCGGAATCTGGAGTATGTATGGTCTCACGGTGATCCTGTTGGTGCTGGATTTAAGTGTAACTACTGCAACAAGCAAATTAAAGGTGGTGGTGCTACCCGGTTTAGAGAACATCTTGCTGGGATTCCTGGTAATGTTACAGAGTGTACAAAGGTGCCGACGGATGTGCGACAAATGATGAAATCAACCAGATTAGCAGGGAGGGCAAAGAGGAGAGCAAACAAGAACCGCAGACTGAGAGTAGAGGATGATATTGCACAAATAGTTGATGTTCTCACAGGAAAAGACAGTAACTGCATTGAAATTCCTAGTGATGAGGACGATGACATGCAGGTAATTATTGGACTGTACAGATTGTTTCTTATTTATTTTCTTATAACTTCTCATTTTTCTATAAGTCCGACTGATGATGGTGATGACGTGCAGGTTGCA
>LAPY01000264.1:137719-148543 GCA_000970635.1 Eragrostis tef
GATGCATGAGCATGAGGCGCCTAGGTCACCACCTTTTGTGCAGAGCAAATTCACCTCATGGGGAACATGGGTGGCCTTCACCTCTTTCGGCTCTTTTCTGATTAGCCAGACAAGAATGTGGTGCCCCTCAACTGCTCTACCCTCTCTAGCTTGCTCTATCTCGCAGTTGCCAACCTTTTTTGCAGGGGAAAAGCTATAAACTTGCAATGGCGTGCCCTGCAAAGAGAAGCTAGGTTGCAAAGTGAAGAGGTCAGCGTGTGTACTCAAGTGTGTATGGTTGATGCATGGTGATGATGCATGTCCCAGTGTTGTTCTGGTCCCCATCCCTCGAGTGACCTCACTTCAGCTGTTCAGGTTGTCTCTAGCTTGTGGTAGGGCTCCGCGGCCTCCGTGGCATGTCGTGCAGAGAACGGGAGCTCAAATTGATCGATGAGGTGTTGGGTTTTCTTGTTTGAGACAGGGGGTATGTAATGCATGTTTTGAAGGACAAAAGGTGTGTCAAGTTTTGAAAAGCTTAAAAGGGATTATGTTTTATGTTAGGTACATTTTATTTTAGTAGTACTGTTGTATATATGTTATGTCTGGTCTCCGGCATAACCTGTACACCTGAATGCATTTGCCAGCATGCACAAAATAATGCACAACGACAAGGGAACCTCTTTTATCTCTAGTATAATCCATGGTACTAAAGCTGTAGCATCCTCACTGTATAGTACTTAGGTGAAGCATTGGAAACATGTAGGAATCTTGCATCTTGTGTATAGAAAGTAGAATTAAATATGGAAAAACCTTCTCAGATAAACACTCAAATTATTTATACTTGAGCCTTTTTATGGTGTGAGAATGAGCTCATTCATTCATTCATTCATTCATTTGTCAGGACTTCTAGTCTTCTAGAGACGAGCATCCATTCGTTGCTTAATAGCTTCATTGCTTCCAGAGTCCAAGCTAGGCGTTTAACTTTCTCCCTCTCTGGACATGAATCAAGATATATGTCACATCTTTTAGTCTTTTACTGAACATTTCTTCAAGTGTTCGTTGCATCATTTGAACCTAACAAACAATCCCCGGCTCCTCGCGTTTCTCACACGGCACTCTGAGCGATATCATTCATAGAGGGCTTCTTTGAGAGGTTGCCTGACACCTGCAGCTTCCGAGGAACCACACGCTGCAAATCTTTGACTACTCCAGGGATCATTGTCGTGAACAGTGCTGGATTAAGTATACATGTGCTTAGAGGATTAAATTGTTGTGACGCTAGTTAGTCCAGAAGATAGACCTGTTTCACAGAACAGAACAGAGAGAAATGGGTATACGTTCATGTAGATGAACAGCAACAGTGGCTACTACCTACTAAGAC
Organism: Eragrostis tef; assembly: GCA_000970635.1. Taxonomy (NCBI): domain Eukaryota; kingdom Viridiplantae; phylum Streptophyta; class Magnoliopsida; order Poales; family Poaceae; genus Eragrostis; species Eragrostis tef. The sequence goes on from LAPY01000264.1 coordinate 139,080, forward strand.
GACCCATGAAAGTACTTCTTTCTCCCTTTTCATCCAAAAAGGTAAAAGAACCAAAAGAATTTGTTCTGGATGGAATGTCTGAGATTGTGAACCAATCAGTTAACTTAGTAGTTCAACAAGCATGGCACTTTCGTTTAGTGGTCGGTCAAACTTGCTTCTAGACTAGTTTGCTCCTAGAAAGGAACAACTTTTTTTTCTTCATCATTCTGGAAAGTGAATAGACAGTGGCGTATAGGTTTCTAAATTTTTAATACCACTAACACGACAAAAATATAATAAATATAAAGAAATTCGTTAATAAAGTTTAAGAAACTACAGTAACCCATTTAATACCCTACAGTTCTGTTTCGACTAGGCATAAAAATCTAAAAATAAAATGAGTTCTTTTCTTCTACGTGAGCCTTCCACAATGTCCACCCTACTCTAAATGTGCACGAAAATTTTAATGTAGCAGGATTGCATAATCTTTTTTTTTTCACGATGGGAAAGATTGCTATAATCGAGTGTTTCTAACATCTAAATGCTCCTCTAAATGTGCACGAAAATTTCTAACAAGATTGGTATAGTATATCATCCTTTATATGTTAGTATCTTGTACTAGTTTTGTTATATACATAAATTTGTACACTGATAGATGATGACATGCTCTGTCCATCATTAAAAAAAAGTAAAATCATTATTATTTGTAAATTGTAACACCTAACACCCAAGTTTCTCTTGAATCCGAACTGAACTAGCGGAGGAGGAAATGACACGTTGCCGGTGAGAGCAAAAGACAAACATGGAAAGAATAGCAGGAAAGATTCCGAAAGAGGAGGCCAATGCACTATTGCCCTTCTGGACAGCCCATCAACTATATGGACCAACGTCAACATGGGTTGAGAAAATGGACCGGCCCAGTATGCATTTGCTCAAAACCAAATTAGGGCCGCTACACATGGACTGCGCGTAACTAGCAACTAGCAAGGGGCCAGTCCTTATGCTGAAAAAAACAAAAAAGCAAGGCCAGTCCGAAGCAGAGCAGAAGCGAAACATTTTATTCTTTTTGCATAAGTAAAAAAGCACGGGGGAGTGAAACATTTTATTCTTTTTGCAACAACTATAACACACAATAATGTCTTTGAGCTATACTTTTTGATACTTAAACTACTTTTTAAAATATTTTTCACAGTTAAACTATACTTTTTAAAAAAAAAAAGAAAGTAACTAAAATAGAATGCCAATCAATTTAAAGATGGGAAGAAACGAGTCCACACAACAGCATGAATGAGTTCTAGCTATATCACCCTGCAACACACCAACTGCGCGCTGGTCCGCACTAGTCAATCAGCACGGAGTGCAAGTGTGGGAGTACAAGCGTGCAAGTGCCCGCTGCACCTCACACGGGGGGCATGGCGCGCGCCATACGGTTCTCCATGCTCCCACCGGTCGCCGCGACTGAGTTTATACGGACCTGCAGACACATGGTCGGCACCATGGCCCCCATCCCCAACACCATGAGGTACGAGAGAGTACCACCAATGTCACGTCTTCCCGCGCGCCATCACCAGTATGAACCGCGTTATGAATACGGCGGATGGAAGAGTTGACCGAGAGCTCAGCTTAAATTTTCATGGCATATGGAGAGCATTCTCGTATGGCGCATACTTGGTGCTAATAAAAGTTGCTTCACCGTCCATCCGGTCAAAAAAGAAAAAAAATTCTCCTTGACGCACCACTTAATTACTCGTATAACCGACACGCCACACGTCACTGATTTCCGAACCGAGGGAAACACGTCCACGAGGCGATCGATCGTCAGAGAATCGGTCCCTGTGAATCTCGTGCTTCTCTTTGTGGAACGGGCCAAGGGAACACGACTTGTCGAGCTCGAAAGCGGGCGCACCACGATCGCAGCACGCAATTTGGCCCCGGCAGGCAGATAGATAATCCCCGAGTCCCCATCACCGGCCATAAGCAGCGAGATTCTTCCCCAGTTCTCGCAATCGCTACGGCTCACCTCACTTCACCACGCCTAGGAATGAATAAACAAGAGACTCGCATGAACGTCGTGCCGAATATACATGCCGTGCAGTAGTAATCAATTGGAGGAGCTGCTGATCTGGAAGGCGCCCCAGCTGAGCTTTAAACACACCGATTTATTTGACACTACTATCGGCACTGTCATCATCGGCAGCATTTCTCGCTGACACGGGACCATTCCATTCTTTTTTTTTTTCTCAGAACGGTGAACGCAGAGACAGACGCACGCAGCCATCTGAAACGGCGACGAACCGATCCACCACCACGCACGCGGCTCGCGTCGCATGTTGTCCTCGTGCTCATTTTCGGATCCAGACTGGCCGGCGCGCCCCAGAAAATTGCGAGGAAACAAACGATGATGATGACTCGAAAAAACAAGCACACCTAACCCGCTCTGGCTTCGCTCGGGTCACTGCCTCGTCCTTGTTAAATAAATTGCGTGGCAGCGAGCGTAGTGTTCCACCCACCGCCCACTTGCCTGCCACCCCCAGCTCGCATCGAGTCGAGTCGAATCCAATCGAGGAGGAAGCGACTCGTCCGTCCGAGGTCTCATCGCCAGCTTTCGCTCGCTCGATCGATCGCCATGGACGCCGCCGCCGCGCTGAGAGGAGTCGTCGCCCGATCCCCGGCCTCCTCCGTGACCAGGCAGCCCGCGCGCGGCGCTTCATCGGCGGGGGTGGGTGTGGTTACAGCCATCGGCGGCGAGCAAGGAGGCGCGGCCGAGCAAGGTGCAGGAGCTGTACGTGTACGAGATCAACGAGCGCGACCGCGAGAGCCCCGCCTACCTCCGCCTCAGCGCCAAGCAGACGGAGAACGCGCTCGGCGACCTCGTCCCCTTCACCAACAAGGTCCGTGAGTCAGCTTGACTCTTCCTCTGTTCTACTAGTAGCTGCTCTGTTTTCTCTGCCTCTGCTCACTGCTCACTGCTCCAGCTCTGTGTGTCTGCAGCTGTACAACGGCAGCCTGGACAAGCGGCTGGGCATCACGGCCGGGATCTGCCTGCTGATCCAGCACGTCCCCGAGCGCAACGGCGACCGCTACGAGGCCGTCTACAGCTTCTACTTCGGCGACTACGGCCACCTCACGGTGCAGGGGCCCTACCTCACCTACGAGGAGTCCTACCTCGCCGTCACCGGCGGCTCCGGCGTCTTCGAGGGCGCCTACGGCCAGGTCAAGCTCCACCAGATCGTGTTTCCATTCAAGATCTTCTACACCTTCTACCTCAAGGGCATCCCGGACCTGCCCAAGGACCTGCTCTGCACGCCCGTGCCGCCGTCACCCACCGTCGAGCCCACGCCCGCCGCCAAGGCCGCAGAGCCGCACGCATGCCTCAACAACTTCACCAACTGATCGATGATCCTTGCTTGTCAGGATCACACTGTACCGTAGTACTGTACTCTATGGCTGGATTATGTAGTTGCAATCAGTTCGTAGCAGAAATAAGAGAGAGAGAGAGAGAGAGAGAGAGAGAGAGAGAGAGAGGGGTCGAGGCAGAGGCGAGTTGTGTTCTTCCGATTGCTTTGTTTAGCGTTGGCGTCACCAGAGACTAAGATATTTCTCCGATCATGTTGTTGATCACTTGATGTTGATGCGCAACTAATTATGCAGGGGAATCTTGACATGATGTGAGCTGCAACTATAACGACAGTGGTAAATGCTGAGCTGATTAGGAACGTGTATATGATGCGGATAACCATAGGGACAAAGCGCCACTGTGCAGGAGTATCAGGCTCTCGTAGGCGAAGATATACTTGTACTAGCTTCCTACGAGAACATTCGTAGCAGCCTGTAGAATGTTCGGTGGCTACTACTCCGTATGTCTCTAGGTGCACTTCCTCCGTCGCCATACTCCCTCCGTTTCGGAATAGGTTCGTACTAGATTGATGGACCAAGGGACATGGGTTGCAATGAGAGGGTTAAGGACTTAAGGGGAAGACAGTATTTTGTGGCTTCTACTTTCTCCTCATCCAAGTTTAGTTGTTTTTCTATATGCTCGTATGAGGTCGAGGTCACCAATCAAACAAAGTTGTATCCATGAGATTCGCCCAAAAAAAAGAAAGATCCAAGATTTGGAAAATGAACAGATTATGTGCTTAAAATCTCACAAGCGACCATGTGAATATGACGAGTTTAGGAATTTAAAACTGTGAATGCAGTGATTTGTCTGCCTGCAGCAATCTTAGAAAATTACATTTTGAAAGTTCTTTTTTTTTCCCTTATGATGAGGACATTTAAAGAATCTGAATTCGTTGGGCTGGACTGGGGCATTTTGTTGGGCAGGGCCGACGAGATGTGGCTCAATATCAGCTTGGACCAAGCAGAGCACATCTCTCATGGATCAAGCCTATGATAGTGAAGCGGGCTATACTATACAATGCTTGTAACTTAATGAGATTGTCGTTTCTTTAGAGCCCACATGGAACTGTGAGCTTGCTCTCAACCGATGTTTGAGCTTGAACTGTATAGGTTTAAGATCACAAATGCTCTTTTAAAACAGCATGCACGCACACTCACCTCTATAAACATACGCATACAAACTCTATCTCTATGAGCACCTCCGAAGGACTGAGCACCCGACAGATCTGAAGATTCCCGAAGTCACCACAGGCGCCTCGTTGTCGACGGGAACGCCGCTTACCACTTAACGCATAACGTCGGTAAATCCTAGAAAATTCGCTACCACCGAGAGTCGAACCCAAGACTTCAAAGGTGTTACTCGGGTGTCTTAGTCACTAGGTCATGATCCCTTTCACATTTGATCCTCTTAGCTGGCCACCACATGATTCCAGGCCATTTGGTTCAATTGTGGTCCAGCCCATTCTTAGATTACAAGGCCGGGTCGGGTCATGAGCTTTGGATCACATTCCGCGTTCCAAAAATTGACCAATAAATTAAATCCTTGGTGCACCGGAAGGCCGGAATGAACAACTTAAAGGGAAAAAAAAATTCAGTAAATATAGCAGCAGTATGCATAATGCCCTAGTTGGGCACATGCACCATGTGATCTCCTTCTTTTATTATTGTTTGCATTGAGGCCTCAAAGATGCACAAGAATTGAGAGCTTAATTTTTTTTATTACTGCATATACGAATAACTGTTTATTAGAGAGTGCATAGATTTTTGTAGCCGACTCTATGCTGTCAAACCAATATATATTTCAGGTTTTTAATTTAGAGTTTTTTTACAAGAAAGTTTGGTTCATTTTCTCTGAAAAAGGAAAAGTGAAAATTAAAAGGACAATAGCTAGAAGGATGAAATAAACACAGGAAATTTATAGCATCAAAGAAAAAAAACTCAAGGAACACTTGTATCTAGTTTTGGCGCGCCTCGCAAATAATTTGCGGTGATTGTTCACAAAAGATGATTATATCAAAACGAAAGCATAGTACATCCTAAAATTACATAATGCACCCTGAAAAAAATGACAATCAGACTCTCAATCCAGTTCAGATAGAAACCACCCTGAAACATATCTGCCCACGTCATCAGCACTGCCTATGCCTCTAAAATAAAATCCATGGAGGGGGGGGGGATACAAGAACTTCGCACATAATTATCTCTTGTTTATTAATAATGTTTGCTTGTTTTAGTGTTAGTGACACGACATAAGCTACTCCATATCTCTAGTTTATTAGTATTTCTCATGAGTTCGGGCATCAGACCAATGGTTTCTTATCGCTTCACCCTATGGAGTGAAAGATTTGATTAGCGGTTGCATGCCACACAGCCAGCACGTTCAGTGGAAGGGCAGCTCGAGGAGCGGCAAGGAGTTCAGTGAGCTGCTTTGGAGTGGACTCCCTGTAGCGATTATTGAGGTGGAGCAGTGGTGAGGCTTCGTGGCAGCGTGATGCCTAATGACAAGGGACGAGAGATGGTTTGCCTCCGTCTTCAGCGAATGGAAGGGGAAAACAAGGGTTGAAGTGGATGGAAAATTTCCTCTGTTTTCCTATTGAATGGACAGCATAGGAAAGTTTCCTTTCTTTTTCCTAGGAACGATAACAATACTAATCAGATTCGTACATTTTTCCTCCACAAATTTTAGGGTTAGCCCTAAAATTCTATGGATAACATCCCTTGCACTTAAATTGATTTCTTCTCATTTACCTTTAGCTTGGCAAATGCATAGTTTGTTTCCTTCCGATGACACCCATGACCTATGCTATAATATTTTCCATACGATGGCACATAGAATTTAATCAACATTTATCTGAAAAAAACTAGAAACCATAATATTGTAATTTGTAACTAACCCATTTATGACTTATACTAATTGCTGGTGAGGTAAAGTGAAATGAGAAATATTTAGGGGTATATATTTAGAGACTTGAAGCCCAAAATTATTCGAGAAAGAAAATCAACTTTGTCGTGACTTTTATTTTCAGATATTCCAAAGACTAATTTCTGAGAATTACCGAAGACTTGTGCTGCATGACAAGATTCTAGAGATAGACTTCAAACATGTTACTAGATGGAGGGAAGAATTTGTAGTAGGAGTAGAACTTTTGTAAGGGGTGACCCGGTCTATAAATATACATGTAATGCCCCGATAAGAAGGTATTTGACGCTATCTGCAACCCTAGTAGAAACGCCGTCACATTCAACATGACAAACACTGGATGTAGGATTATTATCCTTGGGTCAACCCGAACCAGTATAAACCCTCTGTGTGTCCTGTATTGTTCTCTGATTGTTCGTTGCTCCCTCGATCTAATTATCTGTCGAACATCCTGTTTAATCGGGTGACGACGAACTTGTTCTGAAAAAGAAAAACAAGATACTCCAAAAACATTAAATAATCTTTTGCATTCTTTAGCATCGCCTGATGCAGATAAAACATCATCAGATTTTTAATTCGTTGCTTCTATTGCACTGCGTACTGGTTGCTATCAGCCTCCCTTGCTTCTTCTTGTTATTTTGTTCGTACATTGTTTAATTGATGCCCACCTAAACCACTGACACCAGGAAATTGGTCAATTTATTAATCACAAGCTGCGATTTTCTTGGGAGCTTACGCATAAACATGCAGAGAGCTTTGTCTTTTGTGTTATATAGTTACAAATTTTGTATCAATCAATGATTGCTCATACAGTGGATCCAATACAAATCACGGTCATTATTGCTAGTATCTGCTCCTTTTTTAGCCTCAGGTAATTTTCGTGTTCTATTTGCCCATATGGGTATTGCCGAGAATCCAAGATGTGGATTTGACTTTTAGCTTAGTAATGTAAAAGGGTCCAAAGACATTAATTCCATGGACTCAAAAGAAGACATTAGTTTCATTTGATAGCCTATGTTTTATTCGTCATAAAAAAAAGTTAAAAAGTCAGCTGCGTGCATTTGACACTACAGGCAAGAATCCAGGTCGTAACATCCAAAGTAGGTAATGATCTTTCATGTATCGCAACACAAATACATGGTGTGCGACATGCCACTCTCCCATACAACCAATGGGCGCCTGTAGTGTCACACTCCACTAGAAATGTAAAACAAATGAACTAATGAAAGCAAAACAAATTATAATTGCTCTGTTTTACTTGCATCACAACACCGTTACAAACCAATAGCTGTGTTATGTCGACCTCGCTTCCACTTGATGTAATGAAGGCAAAAAACAACAAAGACAAAGAGGTGAAGAAAAATGAGCAAGTGGGAACCAATAAGACGAATGGTACACCACTCGCCAAAAAAAAAAAAAAACGAATGGGAACCCAAGCAGGGCAAAAAAAAGTCAGCTGCGTGCATTTGACACTACAGGCAAGAATCCAGGTCGTAACATCCAAAGTAGGTAATGATCTTTCATGTATCGCAACACAAATACATGGTGTGCGACATGCCACTCTCCCATACAACCAATGGGCGCCTGTAGTGTCACACTCCACTAGAAATGTAAAACAAATGAACTAATGAAAGCAAAACAAATTATAATTGCTCTGTTTTACTTGCATCACAACACCGTTACAAACCAATAGCTGTGTTATGTCGACCTCGCTTCCACTTGATGTAATGAAGGCAAAAAACAACAAAGACAAAGAGGTGAAGAAAAATGAGCAAGTGGGAACCAATAAGACGAATGGTACACCACTCGCCAAAAAAAAAAAAAAAAGACGAATGGTACACCAAGCAGGGCAAAGTGTCCAGCAAGTAGGGCACCAAGATGAGGTCTGCTCTAAACAGAAGATTCCGCTGGAGGTTCCCGTCGCCCGTTATCCGCTCAATAAGAAAATACTTGCAATGATCAACTCGTCGTGTACCTTTTGATGACAACCATTGGCGATGGCTCTTTTGTTTGATGCTGCGTTTTGTGCCGTCAGTGACGAATATATGCATGTTCACGATAGTATGGTACTGTGCATAAACATGGACCTTCCGTTTCATTGTGATGAAAAGCATTCACTTAGATTAAAATATATTGATATAACGACAAAGGGTTGGCCTTAATATTCGAAGTATATAAACTGTTTACCTACATTGAAGAAAGAACAGTATTCATAATCCAAAATATTGATGTTATCTATCCAAATAAAGTTGAAATGAGAACTTCTTTATTTGAAAATACTCCTTCTGTCCCTTTTTAGTTGTCGCTTTGGGAAAAAATTGAGAAAACAAAGGGCATGAATAATGACCCTACTGCTCTCAATTAATCCGGTGGTGCTCATTGTAAAAATAAAATAAAATAAAATATCCGGTGGTGCTTCTCTTTTCTTTTCTTTTTCTTTATTCAGAGGAGGAGTGCAGGGAGGCAACCGTACTGCAAGGATTAGACAGGAGCAGGTACGGAGACCAAACGACGACATCTATTTGTGGGACAACTAGATTTTGCTAGAATGACTCTTAGGGTCTGTTCGTTTTTTTGCCAGATTTTAGCCATTTAGAATATTGTCATTTAGTAGTACTAATTAAAGTCTAATTACAAAATTAATTGCAGAACTCTGTGCTAATTTACAAGACGAATCTAATGAGAGTAATTATGCCGTAATTAAGCCATAATTAAAAGATGGTTACTGTAGCACTACTGTAGCGAAACATAGCTTAATTAGGCTCGTTAGATTCGTCTCAAAAATTAGCCCCTATTTATAAAAAGGTTTTGTAATTAGACTTTATTTAATATTTCTAAATGATAATATTCTCCTCTTCTAAAATTTTAGCCGGGGAAAACGAACACCCCCTTAGTCGGGGACAGATAGTAGCTATTTAGCATGCTATTATTGAAAGCATATAACCATTCGTACAATTTGTCCAGAAAAACAAAAAGCTGGGGAGTACATGCCAAAGCTCAAGCATCGCAGAAAATTCAGGCTACTAGTAGTTCCTATTACATCACGACATTCACTAGTCAGGCTCCTCAGACGCGCGCTCCCTTAAACGGTACTGAAAAGACAGACATCCAGCTTCTCCTGATCTTCAGAAGAGAGTAATATCCCCCCCCCCCCCCAACCCCCGCA
>LAPY01000264.1:232941-251546 GCA_000970635.1 Eragrostis tef
AAAGGCCTATGAGGGTAATTTCAAACCAATGACATCTCAAGAACAATGGCCACGGGTTGAACTTGGCTACACACTAAAGAAGCCAAAATTGAGGAGGAAACCTGGAAGGCCAAGAAAATCTAGGATCAAGGCATCCGATGAGGTTGGCAGCAAAAGGAAGAGAAAATGTACCGAGTGTGATCAGCTAGGCCATACAGCAAAATATTGCCAAGGAGGACCAACAGCTAGTGAAAAGAGAAGGCTATCATCCTCAGAAGTTGCATCTGGAGAGGGAAGCAATGAGCCTATACCCCCACATACATCAAAGTATGAATGAAATTGTATTTTCTTTTGATTTATCTTGCTGTTTTTATTACTAAATTCTAATTAATTTGTGTATTTCATACTTAGTGCAAGTGGGGCTGCAAGTGGAAGCGGAAGTGTAAGTAGGGCTGCATCAGAAAATGCAAGTGCAAGTGGGGCTGCAAGGGGAAGAGGAAGAGGAAGAGGAAGAGGAAGAGGACGAGGTACGGGAAGAGGAACAAGTGGAGGGAGAATTGCCGAATGGTTTGGGCTGTGACCCCATGTAATAAAAGACCACCTATTTTTTATGTGCTTTTCAAAGACTTGTAATGGTATCTTTGTTTGAGACATATGGATGGTTCTGTAAGACTTAAATGTTGCTGAATATGTGGTGCTTGTTGGGTGTTCAAGTGATATTTAAGGCTTGTCCAATATTATATATGATTTTTGCTTGCTGGTCACCAATTGTAGCAAAAAAAACAAACGAAATGCTGTCAAAAATTTTAATACAATTTTCAAAATTATTTATATTCAGATTATTTATATTCGGGCATAAACTTATTTTTAGAATTTTTTTATGCTCCATGATGTGGTGCCGAAAACAGAACCAGAATTGAAGTTTCTTCTCAAAAACAGGACCGATTTTGTAAAGGGTACAATGGTCTTTTGGCAAGCTATTTAACACCGTTACCACCTGATAACGGAATAGGACTGGATGGCAGCTTCAAGTTCAAAAAACAGGACCATTTTTGCAAAGTCCAGGAAACAGGACCGAATCCGTAATTGGCATCTGAAAGTGAACCACTTATGCAAATGCCCCTTACAATTTTCATTTGTGAGACCGACCAAAGCTGCTATGCTGGAACCTGGAGTAATGAACAACTAAGAAAGTTTAAGTGCAGGGAGACGAGCTGCAGCTTTTGTTGAACGGAAACTTCTCGCTGGAGTCCTGAAGAAAATGACGCAGAGCCTGAAAATGCTGAACCATAGCGAGCTGCAGCCTGCAGGTTGCCTCTGATGAGAAGAAAATGCATGAAACTAATCGACCTGCAAGGAGCACAAGAACATAGAAATCCAAAACGATTGCACATGGATGAAGGATATGATCTGAATGGGCGACCAGGGGAACGACTGAACGAGCAAGCAGTCTCGCCGCCGAACGCTCATCTTGCCGCCAAACGCGATCACCAACTCGATCGTGTAGTCTCAGGAACGCGGGCCTCCAGCCACGCGAGTGTTCTGACCTTGCCAACGAAAATAACTGTAGCGCCCACGAAATATAGTGATGTGTCTAAAAAAAACAAAATATAGTGACGTGTCCACATTTCAAATTATTTGGAAACCGAAAATAAAGAACTGTTGGAGAATGTCAGTTTTTTTTCTCTCAATATATATTTAGATGCTCCCTAAATCAATCTTTTGGGAGTGTTTTTTTTACATAACTGGAGATGCTCTAAGGCCAGACAAGGAATTCTCTCTAAAAGGAGAAATTTTGAAAACTTTATTTTTTCTTCTGAACCGTTTGTCTGTTTTTAAATCTGTTTGAATCTATGTGTCCATTAAAATTAATTCTACAAAATGAAATATAATTTAAATGCTTTTTATTTTTTTAATTTTGATATTTTTATCAACATTTTAAAATTTACCGTGTCAATATTTTATTTACACAGCGTCAACATTTTAAATGTGGTATGTTGACTTTGTTGTTTGTAAATATTGACATAAGCTTACAAAAGTGTTGAAACTATTGTTTGAAAATATTGCCGTTAGTTATTAGTAGGCTAAATTGGGTTAATTCGGGCTATCGAGTGTGTTGGGCATCCGATTCGTTGCCCTCGGCCCGAGGTCCCCAAACGAAAGCTGGGAAAATCCTGAATTACCAGATTGCCCTATTCCATCCTGTTTAACCCTTCGTGGCAAAAAAAAAAACAAAACAAAAAAAACAAAAAGAAACTTGTTAAATCCTTCTTTACCCCCACCCTCCTCTCTCGGCGTAGCCGCTCGTTTCCTTAGCGGACATGCAAATCCTCTCACGCGCGATTCAAGGAGTACGCCGGCGCCCTTACGGCGGGAGAGTCGGCCGTCCTCCTCCTCTCCGGTGGCCTCCAGCGGTTGCGCTACGAGATGCTCCACTTACGGCGGCAGCATGGGGCCTTCCAGATCGACATCTGGATCTTTTTTCCTGGTATGTTCATGCATCGCATCATTCGGTTTTTTTTTTGAGTAAAGTGCGCTGGAGGTGTCTATGATCTTGTCAGTCTGTGTCATCTTGATCCATAAACTTTTATTTTACATTTTTAGGTCTACGAACTCTTCTATTTGTGCCATCTAGGTCCATAGACTTTTACTTTACAGTTATGGGTCCTCAAACTTGTCCGTTTTGCCATCTAGATGTATAAACTTGTGAAAAGATATACAGCACATCCATACTCTTTTTCTGACGTACCCACACTATTATTTCGTTCAAATTATAGTAAATCACCTATGCCCTGTCACATCATAACAAAAGTTTGACAACAAGAGTCACAATCCATCATGAGGTGGTACGTCACGGTCAGCAAAAACGTGTGTCTGAGAACACGGATAGAAAATGAAAGTTCAAAGCAACAAACATTTGACGGACAAAAATGACGATCGATAAACAACGATCGAAAACATGAGGTGATTTACTAGAATTTGAACGGATGGATAGTGCATTAAGAAGTTAAGCTCATATGTCAGGGTCACATGGTGTGGGTATGTCAGTAGGGGTATGAATGTGTTGTATACCTCTTCACAAGTTTATGGACTTAAATGACATAGCTGGACAAGTTTGCGGACCAACAACTATAAAGTAAAAGTTCATGGGCCTAGATGACACAAACAAAAGAGTTCGTGGACCTAAAAATGCAAAATAAAATTACATGGACCTAGATGGCACATGATGACAAGTTCATGGACCTCTAGTGCACTTTACTCACAAATAATTGTTGTGCGTTCAAGCTTTTATGGTGGTGCATTCAGACTAAGTGCTTATGTCTATTTTTAAAATTTCAAAATCAATTGAGCAAAGATTGTAATTAATCTTCGTACGTCTACATTGTATGAGAATGTTGCACGACACCAACAGTTTTTTTAGACTAGCCAAAGGTGAGGAAAACAATTGTTCTATGTCACTTCTCATGGGATTTCTAGTTAGGTTTATGGATTTTTTTTACTTCTAATATCATATTCTTCTTGGCAGAAGTACTCCATAATGTAGCTCGAACCGAGTATGAGATGAAAATAGTAAATTTTGTGTTGTTTGTGAGAATTTTTTGAAACCTCACTCTTGTTTCATTGCCAGTTCACATACAAACATTTACATAGCATATGGTCTCATGGGCCCTATTATACATAGGCGTCAAATACTTCCTCTTAAGATGGACGATAGATATATATCATCTTCGTCTTGTTAGACGACATATTGCACTCTTTTGCTCTAAACCCTTAGTTAAACTATCAGCTATTTAATTACTAGAGCTTACATGACTCAACTCTAACACACCAACATTATGAAGAACCGATCAATCTCCACATTTTTGTTGAACCAAAGCTTCTAAGGACCTTTTTTGAGAACCAGATGCATGCCACCACTAACTTGCTTCTCCTAACGTCCTTGTAGCCATCAGAGTTCTTGACGTGGTGGTAAGTTGCTTTGTTTCGCTTAGCCTTAGCTCTGCAACACGTTTCCCCATATTGAATGTCTCATTAATTATATGTTGCCTTATAAATTTTGTTCGATTCCAAGTTCCTTTTGTAATAGGAAAAGTCTTCATGTACCAACTTATTTTTACGAAGAAGCTACGAAGAAAGCTAAGGCCCACGGTACAACCAGCCCGGCGACGAGACCGAATTGATTGGAAGCTAGTTGTGGCGAGTCGAACGCAATGGGTTCCGCCTGTCGGGAATCAAAGTTATGCTCTCCTTATGCACACGCCGGGGTTTGCTTGGAGCTCCGTCGCCGCGTCCACCAGATGCAGTTTCGAACCCGTCCAATCCACTCTAATACCTTCGTCGCCTCACGGCTGTCTCATACCCTCCTCCCCAGCTGCCCTCATCTTTGATCTTCTGCTGAAAATGGGATTGGTATTTGAGGATTAGCAGCAAGCACCTGCTCTTATTAGAGAGATCTATTGCCCGAATCTAAACATTTTTTAGAACATTGGTGTCACCTCCTTGTGGAACAAAGAACACAACTGGCGACTTGCTGCTGGGGAAGATGTGCTCGCGCGCAATAAGCAACAAAGAGGTTGATTGGGCCTGCTGTGTGCTGGGGACGTCGAGACATGCGGGGGGATGAGTGGGCTTCGTAACGCCTTCGTACCTTCTATCTTCGTACGTGTAGCACGACTCTTTGTAATATAGGGCTGCTTTTCCTGAATATATATAGGATTTTTTTTCTTGTGCATGCAATGAATGAACCACGATCTATTTTCACCTCACCTTTTGTTTTGATACTTTTCTCTACAGCTCTTAGTTTCAGAAACACAACTATATTTTTTATGCAAAAGGTAATATGTGATAAGTTCCAATTTTGTTAGTTGGCCAACATATTTTGCTTAATTATAAACTAAAAATATTGTTGCCAACTATGGGAACTCTACGTGATGTCTTTGTTCTATTTTCTCTATGGTGAATGAGAAGCATAATTATGTGTTTTATATTAATTCTAATCTTAAATAATTGTCAATGTTGAGTACTCCCTCCGTCCCAAAATAAGTGACGTTTTTTTACTTTCAGACTTCACGTTTGATCGTTCGTCTTATTCAATTTTTTTGTATAAATATTAAAACTAAACTTGTCATGACTAAGGTATGGTCGATGATAAAACAAGTTATACAAAAACAAATAATATTTATGTAAATTTTTTGAATAAGACGAACAGTCAAACGTAATATCTGAAAGTAAAAAACGTCACTTATTCTGGAACGGAGGGAGTAACATATAAAAGAAGTACATAGAGAAAACAAAGCTAATTATCGTTGTTTATTTGCCATTGTTTCCTGGGCTGAGCACAACAAGATTCAATAGCGTTGTTTGACAGCAATATTCCCAGGTTATTTCTTCAACTATTTTTAGCAATCATAATTTTTGTTTTTTAACTTCAACTACTAACTCAAAGGGTAGAATATCGAAACAAAATGGTAGAAGAGTCAGATGTACGCGGTCCTGGTTACCTAAGTGTACTTCCCCAAGCTGAGTTGTTGCTTTTACTCTTTTTTTTTGGGTTCATGCGCCCTTCGAATTTTGGATCTTTTGACGAATATTGATGCAGCTTCTTCCCCTTTAAAAATCTTGTTACCAAATGCAAGCAATTCTTATGTAAATTTCTGATGGAAGAGGTGATCTGTTACACCTTATTCCAAACAATATTGTCCGCTATTTGGGATCTGCGCTAGAGATTTGGGAAACCTTTCGTCCTATTAGTAGAGATCTACAAAACATTTTTTTTATGAAACAGGAGGGGAAGACCCCCTACTGATTATATTTTATAAATTGGGGAACAAAAAGTACATAGAACAAATTCAAGAGTATTCAAAGACAAACCAAAAAGAAAGAAAGAAAGCTCTGCTAAGGCTTCTAGCCATTCTTTGATTTGAGGGAGATATCTAGGTATAAATCAGTTTTTGTACCGATAGCATTTCAATCTTGACTGGGGCACCGTGATATTAATTATCATTATGCATCTTATTCCAACCGAATGCTAAGATTTGTTTGTCATGTTCTTTTATGTGATAGGTTTCACGTTATTAGGGTAAGAGGGGAGAAATGGCATAGTAAGCCACATATGCTCGTTCATTTTGCATCTGTCGCTACCAAACGTATGGATACAGGAATGCGGCAGGAGACTGCTACAAAGTGCACGAATAAAAAAGAAATGGGAAAAATTGCTACCAACGAGGTCACAAGCAACAATTGCATGGCTGCAGATAATATATGGTTTCCAA
Source organism: Eragrostis tef (assembly GCA_000970635.1). Lineage (NCBI taxonomy): Eukaryota > Viridiplantae > Streptophyta > Magnoliopsida > Poales > Poaceae > Eragrostis > Eragrostis tef. The sequence goes on from LAPY01000264.1 coordinate 239,193, forward strand.
CAATCATTGCAAATAGCAGCCACCGTGATGATACCATATTCAAGAATAGACTTTATTGGGAAAGGAATTTTGATGTTGATATTACTGATCGTAACGAGAGTAAGTAATCAAACTATCTTTTCCTATTCAATATCCTTATCAGTCTTGAATATTTGTTTTCTATGCAGCACTATTAGTAAACATATGTGTAGACCTCTAGACAGCTCAAGTCAAAAGTTTGTAGTAGTTCGTAATGATCACACTAGTTATAAAGTCAGATTTGGCATAGATGTAGGCCCCATTTGGCAGAGCTTTACAGGAATCTATGAATCTGTGGATGTCTTAAGGATTTTTCGTAGTTCTTATTTAGACTAAAAATAAAAAAATATGAAACATTATTTTACCTTGTAGATTCAAAATCCTGCATGAATGAAACCAGGAGTAGTGCCTTATTTTACCTTATTTTGCCCCTGAAGAAAAGAAATAAAAGAAAACTCGCTGAGATGGTAAGTCACCAGATTGGGTCTGATGGCTGGTGGCAAGGAATGCCAAGATGTGAGATCAATTGCCAAGGAATCTTTAGAGAGTAAGAAGAAGTGGACTGGTCGAACTTTTTTCATCTCATTGGTTCAATCCCTTCTTATCTGGTTTGTTACTTAACTTCCCAGACAAACTGTGTCTCAAAAAATTATCCAAACTGTCTCAAAAGGGATCAAAATGATAATTTAATCTGAAGCTATTAATACCTGAACCTCATGGCTGGCTGATCAATTAGATAACTAGAGCAACTTCTTTGTGTCAGCAAAGTCTGATATATTTCTGCAAGTAGTTCCATTTTTCAACAGTCTGAAACATCTCTTTTAATCATTGAAACTCTCAAGTGCATACCTGTCTAAAAAACAATGAAAGCACAGCTCCTTGAATTCTCAATCACCACGAACAGCTATAGCAGGTAACAATCCCCCCTACCTACACTGAAGAACATTATTATAGTGAAGTGAATCTTGCTTTCAACAATGACCCACTAACCAGAAAATCAAACTCGTGAAGTGAACCACTTCCCCAGCATATGGTGAACTGAACGTTGCTTTCAACAATGACCCAATAAGTAGAAAATCAAACTTATGCAATTCCTGTCGCCTCTGCAATTTTAATACTCTACCATTTTCTAAGAGTATAAAATACCTGGACCTAGCTATTGCTGTACAGTTTTTGGGAGAACCAAATGAGTAAAGGAAATTCTCAAAAGTATAAAGTTATCCAACCTCACGAGTTGTAAAACAATTTTCATATTCCATGCATGTGTTGAGTTAATTTATAGTTTTATTTAGAGTGGTTGGTTACAGCATAGTGCAATTGTGTGTGGTAAATCACAATTTCCTCTTTTTACTGAATAATATTTTATTTGCTTTATTAACTAACATTTATTATTTTCCGTGAAGGTCGATTGGAGCCAATGATGTACTCAGAGGACACAAAAAGATGCATACCTGATCCGGAAAATTGCATGTCCCATTTTACATGTGACATGATGCAAATTTTCTCATTGACCCTGGTCAAAAGTTTAATCAACAATAGCCCAATACAATTGTATGGATACATAGCAGTACGGGATGACAGAGATCACATGCTTAACTATGTTTTCAATTGTAGCAGGGACGTTCCCATCAGTGTGTAGCAGGTGCAAATCTTTCCCTTACTTGCAACCATTATAAATTTTGTTGTTTTTTCACGGCCTACAAGTATAGGCACATGTGAAAGAAAATAGAACCTGCATACTTATTGTGCCCCTTGGTTTGCTTTTTTGACGTAGTTAATCTTTAATATATAAACAGAGCCTTTTCTCTTTGTGGACGACTTTTACATTACTTGAATATTTACCTGTATTTTATATGTGTAATATAAAGATGAGTTACAATTACCGGTGCCATGCTTTTTCCTGGAACTATTCGCTCGAAAAGTGGATAAGAGTTACCAAAGTCATATCAAACATTTAAACTTACAAAACCAGGATACTGTAAACAAGAGTAACACCTTTACAATAATCAAGAACTACTAATAGAACGGAAAAGAAAGCTGCTGTTGTATATCAAAACAAGAAAAAGCCAGATGAGCAACATAGAAAAGAAGCATGTTACATGCCATGCAACCATCGTACATCCTAGCTAGATAATTTGTGGTGAATAGGTGAGAACTAGAAGCAACATTGGGAATAAAACATTTGCTGCTATAGATGGTTTATTTTGTCTGTGTGTGTGCGTATTATTATGGTTCGGTTGGTCTCTTTTCACTTCGCCTGCTGCTCTGGTGTGTCACTCTTCAACCAACCTTTTGTAGCTCATCTGTATGTTCCAAAATCTGATAGGTAACTCCTGAAAGAATTGGTTTTTGCTATTGTGACATAAGACACCGTGAGACAGTCTGAACAGACCTGAATGCTTGTTTCATGAGAGTAACAAGAATCCCAGGAGGTCCACCTAGTACACTTTAGTCTTTTAAACGTGATCCAGTAGGATAGTGTTCGACCCTTATTTGCTATAACACTAAATTTCGTACGACAGTAATTTTATTTCCTCAACATTCATATGAAGAGGCCTAGAAGAATGATTCCAGAACAAAAACTATCTTAGCCCTTCTAAACATAACATGTCATTTTGAGTGCTTGTTTCTAAAATTGAATTGGTTCAATTGTTGTTACTGTTGATGGCTCATCCCTGAGGATGTTATGTGGATGCATGTGAAGGAATTTGTATGTGCAGTTAAATTTAGTTCCAGGTAACATTGAGAGCTAGGGTCATCTATGCCTAGTTTTTTCATGATTGATACCATCATTGAAGGTGGCTAAAGAATGTGAATTTTGTGTGTGGCATGCAAATTTGATATTAACTAACGTTGCATTACAGACGTGTTACAGTTTGTTTTTACTTTGCTGACTCATGTTTGGAGAAGTCAATGTTTTTTTATCTATAAGCTGGAATCTATGCTCAAATGTGTTTGAACAATTGGCACATGGCTAGCAAGGACGTCATTGAGCTTTAAATGTCTCTTGTTTTATCCAATAGAATGACAAATTTTGTAGGGTTCTCTCATTCCAATGACTGGCCCTAAGAGAGGCATCGAAATGATTTGCCCTGTTCTAATGGAGTTTGATGTGAGGGTCAAGACTGGGGAGCAGGCAGATGATGATTTGCAGCTGATTGATGGTGCAATAGTATGCAGGGAGCAGACATCATGGAGGCCAGTGAAACATCGCATTTGTGGCAATTCTGGTGCAGTTGACATAGCTCTAGCAGTTGTTGAGCACGCAGTGGAGGCCACAATAGAAGTTGTCATATCAGAAGTGCACACGGGTTTCAGATTATCTCTAAGTTCCTTTGTTGACGTTATGGACGATTATGAGGAAATTCAACTATTTCATGGCCTTATTGGTGAGTCGTGTGCCTTGAGAAGGTTTGTGGTTGCAGCTACCATTGATACCTTTATGCTATTACAGTTCAAGGTGGGTGATAGCAATGATGAGCATTATTGTTCCTTCATAGCTAAACGACATGGATGTGCTACTCAACAAATTAGGTCTGAGCTCGCATATGCTTACGTGAAGGTGACTTGGTCAACAATCGAATAAATGCCGTAGTGTACCTGTGGTATTTAGTCGTGCACTGGGTGCATCCATGTACTCATTTGCTTATTGATTTTGTGCTAGAACTAAGCATTATAATATCTGTGAACAGCGTATGCTGTTTATCAGTTAAATCATGACTTGGTTATCCTATTTCATTTTGTGTAAAATGCTTGTGTTTTATGCTTCTACTTCCTCTTCTAAAATGTAAGCCAAATACAAGCCACAGAAATAAAATGGGATTGCATATGCAAAACACAAGATTAAAAAATACAAGAATTTCGTTAGAAAGGTTGTTTCGATAGGCCGCATATGTTAGTCATGTGCCCGTAGCTAACCAATGCACTGACCAAACTATATGTCCCACCGTCTCTGAGAAGTCCATGTTATCCCTCTCCTTGTCTAAGCCGGTCAGCCCATTGTTTTTATCCATCTATCCATGGGGAATGTTCAGGTGTTACCGTGTTGTCAATCTAAATAATACTTTCAAAAGTGCATATAAAATTGTAACAAAAAATATGGATACATAGATCATGTAACCATCTACCATCATACAAAAATTAAGATGCAACTAAAACTTGTATAAAGAGAAACCAAAAAGAGAAATTATTCTGTGAATAGTGTGGATTGTAACGGTTCATTGCGAACCCACCGCCCGTTACTATTCACATGCTGATTTCTATTTTTTTCCCACAAATTTCAGTTGCATATCAAAAGTTTTGCATGATAATAGATGGTTATATGATCTATCGATATTTTCACTATGATTTTAAATACACAGTTGAAGGTGTTATTTATATTGGTAATACAGTAACATCTAACCCGCTTGTAACACTTAGGCCCTCTCTGGTAGGGCTTTTCCAATGACTTTTTGATATGCACAGGCGTATGAATTACACAAGAGCAACCTTTGTGGCTCGATCTTCTCGAAGGATCGAAAAAGAACTTGATAGCTATTGATCGGTGACCTGACGAAGAGGCAGTGCACTGCGAGATTTCACACGCGATGAACTAGGTGAACCGCAGTTTGGCGTTCTACAACTCCCTCAGGAATCGAAAGAACAAGTGTGCAAGCCTCTCAGACTCACGGAAGATGAACAACACAATCTTGTGTATTTTGGAATTAGAAGCCAAAAAGTCCCCCTTCGCTTTGTTACACATTCACATCTATGGCTCCAGCTAAACCCTTCAGTTTACATAATAAAATAATCTATCAACTAAATGCTTGGAAAACTGATGCACTCCTTGTATGCGTAGCCAAATAAGTCTTCTAGATGGTTGGCCTTCCATTTACTTGCGTCCAGACATGTGAAGCAACATGCATGCTGTGACTGTTCACTTCTCTTGCTAATGATGTATCAAACATTGCTTCCTCACGTGACCAACACTAGTGGCACACCTGAATGACAAAAAACAAAATATAATATTTATTTATAACAAAAAGATTTAGTAAACAAGGGATATCTTTCACCTATTCATCATTTTCTCAGTTTATTCATCTCTGAAACAATCTTTCAAATATTTGCTTTCATAGGTTTGGTAGTAACATGCTCAGAGGAGAGAAATTATCATCGTCCCATACTCTCTCATATATACCATCATTCCTTAAAAGATTAAAACAAGAACTCGGCAGTATGAAGTTATTGCAAGTAATATTATTTAAAAAAGCAATGTTAGAGTTCACCTATTGTGCATTTCGTTCTCTAATTGTTTAGCTCTCCTCCTTGTTATTGGTCCAGCAGCATTAGTAGATATGTCCTCATCAGTGTCCTCCTCTTGAGAAGGAGTCATCCTCATTTCCAAATTCATGCCCAAGTACACATCACTTCTTGGGTCGTAATTACTATTTTGCTAGGACTCCAACTCTCCAACAAAAAGAGCAAATCCTTGACGTTAAATGTGGAGCTGACATCTTTATATTCCGATGGCAATTCTATCTTGTATGCATTGTCATTTATCCTTTCTAGTACTTTGAACGGACCATCTCCTCATGGTGATAGTTTACTCTTGCGCCTGCTTCGAAAGCGATCCTTACATAGATGCAGCCACACAAGGTCACCCGATTGGAACACAATTTGTTTCTTTCCTTAATTTGCTTGTTTTGCATACTGTGCAGATTTCTTCTCGATGTTCCGCCTTGTTTCCTCATGTAATTTCTTAATGAACTCTGATCGTTTTGTAGCATCCAAGTTAACTTGCTCCTGCAATGGTAAAAGCAAAAGATACATGGGAGTATGCGGTTTAAAGCCATAAACAATCTCAAAGGGACAAAAATTTATGGTAGAGTGTACTGCCCTGTTATAAGCAAATTTCAAGTGTAGAAGACAATCTTCCCACATTTTAAAATTCTTTTTCAACACAGCTCTTAGCATTGTTGACAATGTACGATTGACCACCTTGGTTTGTCCGTGGTTTGCGGATGGCATGTCATAGAAAATAATAACTTACTTTCAAGTTTTCTCCATAGCGTCTTCTAAAAATAGCTTAGAAATTTGGCATCCCGGTCTTAAACAATCGCCTTTGGCACTCCATGTAAGCGAATTATCTCCCTGAAAAATAAATCAGCAACATTGAAGCATCATCGCTCTTATGGCATGGAATAAAATGCGCCATTTTTGAGAAGTGGTCAACAACAACAAATATTGAGTCCTAGGCAACCCCAAAATAAAATCCATAGATATGTCTTGCCAAGGTACGTTCGGAATAGGTAATGAAGTATATAAACCATGGGGATTAAGATGGGACTTAGCTTTCAAGCATGTTGTGCATCTCTCCACGTAGCGTTGTACATCACGTCTCATGTGAGGCCAAAAGAAATTATCAGCAAGCATGTCCAAAGTCTTTTTGACGCCAAAATGACCAGCTAAGCCACCAGCATGTGCCTCCTGCAAAAGAACATTGCGAATCGAGCAAGCTGGAATACATAGTTTGTTAGTTCAAAATAAGAAACCGTCGTGCATATAGAACTTATCCCATCCTTTTCCATCAACAGACTTAGAGAAAGCATCTTTGAAATCTGAATCATCACAATATAAAATTTTAATTGATTCCAAGCCAAACATTTTTGCATCTAATTGAGTAACCAGAGCACATCTTCTTGACAAAGCATCGGCAACAACGTTTTCTTTACCTTTCTTGTGCTTCACAACATATGGAAAAGTTTTAATAAATTCTATCCATTTTGCGTGCCTACGGTTCAACTTACCTTGACTTTTGAGATATTTCAGTGCATCATGATCAGAGTGTATAACAAATTCTTTAGGCCACAAATAGTGTTGCTATGTTTCCAAAACTCGAACTAATGCATAAAGTTCTTTGTCATAATTCATAAACAGAATAGTTCATATTTGGATCATTTAGTTTTTCTGAAAAATAAGCAATTGGTTTACTTTCTTGAAGTAACACTCCGCCAATGCCAACACCACTAGCATCACATTCAATCTCAAAAGCCTTACCAAAGTCTGGTAGGTGTAGTTGTGGAGCTTCACAAAGTTTTCTTTTTAACTCATTAAAGGCTTGGTCCTACTCTTCTCCCCATTTGAATGGAACATCTTTCTTTCTCAAGTTATTCAGCGGAGCAGCGAGTGTGCTTTGACAAATCGACGATAAAACCCGGCAAGGCCATGGAAACAACTTACTTGGCTGACATTTTTCAGGTTTAGGCCACTCTTTTATGGCCTTGATCTTCTCTTCATCCACTTGGCACAACAAAACCAAGAAAAACAACAACTAATATTACCATACAACTTTTCTTCTCTTAAAACACCAAGCAATAACAAGGAGAGTTACTGTAAATTCATCTAACATGTCGTCAAGCGTAGGAATAGGATGACAATAGCGAACAGTGATAACATTTATGGCTCGACAATCGATACACATGCGCCATGAACCGTCTTTTTTAGGGACTAATAGTACCGGAACTGCATAAGGAGAAAGAGATTCACGTACATACCCTTTATCCAAAAGTTCTTTTACCTGTCGCTGAATCTCTTTCATTTCTCCTAGATTTGTACGATAAGGTGGACGATTTGGAAGAGATGCCCCTGGTACCAAGTCAATTTGGTGCTCAATCCCGCGTAACGGTGGAAGCCCGGGTGGCACCTCATCAGGAAAAACGTCCTCAAAATCCTGCAATAAATCAAGGACAGCACGAGGCAACGTTGAAGGTAACTCGTTAGTAGAAAATAAAGCTTCTTTGTACATGAGCACAAGAAATGGGGTTGTGGTGTTGTTTTTCACTTCTCTCAAATCACTCTTGCTTGCTAATAAACACTGATTTTTTTGTGGCATTCTTTTGTTTTCAGTGGGCTTTATGTAATGGGAAGGCTTGGGGTTTTCTCTCTCACTATTTTTTTGTGTCTCGCTCAATTTTCCTTTCTCACTCTCCTCTCTTTTTCTCCTAGCAACATCAGCAGCATGTATGTCTTCCAGAGACAAAGGGATCAGCACCACTTTCTTCTTTTTTTGAATAAACATGTGTTTGTTGGAGCGACCATAATGTGTGGCATCGACGTCAAATTGCCATGGACGACCCGAAAGTAAGTGACATGCTTGCGTTGGAACAATATCGCAATCAACCTCGTCATAATAATCACCAACAGAGAATGGTAATCTGACCATGGCGGTGACCTTCACTGTCCCACAGTTATTCAGCCGTTGCATATGGTACGGATGAGGGTGACGATGTGTTTGTAGACCAAGCTTCTTCACTAGCATTTCACTCACAACATTATTACAGCTTCCCCCATCGATTATGAACTGGCAAATCTGTCCTTTGACTTTGCATTGTGATTGAAATAGATTATGGCGCTGCCCCTGCTCAACTGCAGTAAATTGAGTGGAGAGAACTCGACGAACAACCAAAGAATGGTCAGTTGTAGCACAAATGGAGGAACAACTTTTTGTTTCAGATCTGATAAGTGAACTTTTATTGCTAGCATGCAAATCATTGAGGGAAACTAATGTTAATTCCTCTCCATATTCAGGTGCACAAATCAACTCATCGGTATAAACCAAGATCGGGATTGAAGTAGTCATTTTGTGACTGCTACTAATAGGACATAGAGCAAATGACAACATATGTGAGGAGGCCATAGAAAATGTGCTAGCAGCCGGCATGTAACCACTAGACCCAACAGAAATATTAGCATCCACATTAGTATCCATGAGCAATTCGTCAAAATCAGCACAAGTAATCTCTTTTGTGATGTCACAAGAATATGCCTCATCAATATGTGTGAATGATTGAAGTGCTAATAAATTCAGACCCAATTCTTTCTCACCATCCTCTGCCTCATACTCAAGAGTCTCTAAGTATGCATCCTGTAAAGTAGCATCACTGCATTCATCGTCATCTTCACTTTGTGAGTCATAAGATCCATATGGAAGAGCTATCATGACACAACGATTTGGACACTCGGGCTTCTTGTGTCCATGCCCACCACTTTTGAAGCACTCAATATTACTTGTCTTTTTCTTGGGTGGAGCACTAGAGGAACTAGACTGTTTTGTAGCCACATCTTTGCCTTTTTGCTCTGGTGATTTTCCTTGAGATGATGCTGAACAAGAAGACATAAAAGGAGGCCGTGATGATGATGTGTGAGGTCCTGAACCTTGCTGCTCAGTACGACGCCATTGAGAATGAGTGTTCTCCGCTGAAAATGCAACACGATTCTTAGAAGATTCAATTAGATGCCGCTCAACCCTTTTTGCAACTAGTAAAAATGCACGTGCGCCACGCACGTGTCCGTCCAAATGACATCACTTGAGAGGACTTTATTATAAAATAAAAAAATATGATGCACCATGTATTTATCATCAAAAACACACTTCTGACACATCATTGCATTTAAGTATCATACCATAATGACATTGTTTCGAAATTAAAGGCGCTAATTGACTTTGAGACGTAAAAGACATGACACTGCCAATAGTTCTTAATCATTCCCCAATTTATTTCCATAAAAGTAAATATCCCGTGTATGCATTTAAACCAATTGGAATGTATCTCCATGAATATTAAACTTGCATATACACGGTACCCCTCCCGGTGCTCTATAATTTTGTTATGAAAACCCTTACATGCCCTTCCATTTGATTTTTTGATCTCAATACAACTTATAAGTATATCATTTTGCAAAACGAACACCTAAAAAACATTATCTATCTAATATAAAACAGATAATATACTTATGTTAAATTCTAAGACGAGGGACAAATCCAGAAACAGATGATATATATGTTACTATTAACTTATAAGACGAGGGACAAATCCTGAAACACATCACTATTTGACGGGCGTCCAGGCACATGTCATTTGAGTTTGCGGACCGCGCGGGGCAAGGGTGCAGCTCATTGGCAGAGTATGAATGAAGAATGGGCAACACGACTTCTCAAGTAGGTGCATGATTATCTTATAAGAGTATAGTACCAATGCATGTGCGTCACGCACGTGTTTAAAAACAACATCACTTGGCAGCACCATAGACATTATGATGTACTTGACTACATTCTCTTTGTTGCACAGATTCCAAAATAATAGCTAAGTTGGAATATATTATCATGCAGTATAATGCACTCGTGCTGACAATCACTATCTGGACATATTTCATTTTTACATATATAATAACGCCACATGTATAGTGCATTGCACCCTACAATCAAACTTAATGTGATTTCGACATCCAGAGGAAATTGTTAAGTCTTTATTAAACCAATAGATTCATGAAGCAAGATGTAGAACAATAAATGCTCCATCGGGTTCACCCGTCCATGTGCCTTCTAGACAAACATTCAATACACGGGCCATGTACACCCGTGCATCCCAATGCACCAGACGCTGGAATGGGAGCAAGAGTTCTCTTACCCTAGAGACAAAGTTATGAGTTAATCCATTATGTTGTATAGTCTCTAGACATATATTCAACATCCTGTAAGGCATAGTACCTTGCAATTTGTTAGGTTCTGCTCCTTGTGGATGGAAGATGATCTGACTATATGTGGTGGCAGTCAAACATCTTAATTTACAAGGAAAAAGTAGGTACCTGTAATTTGAAACAAATGAAAAACTTATCGACATGAGGTTAAAACAAGCCATTGCTTGTCTGAAGTCCTCGATGTGTTGCGCAAAGTGTGAGTCCCTCACATGAACTAAGAGTATTACTCCTCTGAACATGGAAGAAGAATACCGCTAATCAAATATTTGCAATGATGCAAGTTCAAGCAGAAGACCTTCTACGTACCACAGAAACTTTTGAAACTAATTTGGAATGAATACCATATGAACTATAAGTTTTATCTTTTGTTCATTATTTCTCGTGCTCTTCCAGGTATTCAGTTTGTCACAACCTGAATATTTTCAGCAAAACATTTACGAATCAAAATCCATATCGTTTTATATGTTCTACAAATTGAATTAAAATAGGGAACAACCGGTAGACACTTTAGGGTTTTCTTCTCAATAAATCTGCATTTATCTTGGAACAACTAATTAGATGCAGGCTATCAAGGGAAATGGTCATGCCAATTAAAAGCAGAGGAGAAAAATACTTCATACCACAGCATAAAATTGTATATAGTTTTTCTGCTTTGAGATATGAAATTTTAAATATTATATCATCATCATCAGTCGAAAGAAGGTTAACCAAACTATGGAGAGGATTTAGTTGACTCCAGAAGCAGCAGACAAATCTTAAACCGAACATAGTGAGAGTAGTGAGAAAACAAAGTGAAAATTTGTCACCTGCGTTCATAAAAATATTTTATCACCTGAGTTCAGCATATAAAAGAAAATTGGTAAAAGAGACAGGAGTATGACATAGGCAAATGAATTTCTGATTACTTATGTGGCACACATTCAGTAAAAAAAAGAGTGGAATTGGAATGCAAATGAGAAGCGCATTAGAGTACCTATAAGAAGATTTCGATAACAGGTACGCACAACTGGTGAGATTGCAGAGCGGAACATTGGACCCTTGTATATTCGTTCAGAAACACCACGTATCAAATGGTACTGCTAGCAAGTTGCAGCCTTTTTGATAAAGGAAAACTATATATTTCAAATTTCATTCTGTGCATAGATGATAATATATAATCTTCTTCTCAGTCGATGCAAATTTCCCTCAAAATGTGATTACGTTAAATATTTGTTTCACTGAGAAATGAACACATTGTTGCTCTCACGCAAGAATTCAGCGCTGCAATGTATTGAGCATAAAAAAGGTTCTCACCGTAACAAAATGGGAAGATATGATAAATTAATCTCTTACAAGAAGATAGATCCACATTTAGATATTTAATATGTTTCTTTCAGCTTGTAGCATTATGCTAGCCCAGTTCAGTTACTGGTATATCAGAATGACAAACGTAATATGCCATGTTGCCAAGATGTTGCCATCTTTTTTTCAGTACCACACCAATGATACATTGTTATTGCTAAATCAACTATGCATGTAAATATTATTATATTGTACATAAATGATTTCATTGGAGGCAAGCAAAATGTAGCACTGATTAGCATAACAACTTCTAGATATGGCAGAGACCCAAATTAAACTTCAGTTTACCATGATCTTCCCATGCAGTGTTTTCTTCATTAGTTGTATGTGTTTATGCTTCATTATCTGATTTATGATACCTTCCATGGAGAAGAATGAAAAGCAACCTGACACGTAGGGTAGTTTGGTATGGTCTTACAGTTATTATGCCCTTCTGATACTTTTGCCTCTCTGTCGTGTTCCTGAAGCAAAGTTTCAGGA
>LAPY01000265.1:8619-18742 GCA_000970635.1 Eragrostis tef
ATTATACGAAGTTATACGAAGTTTATATTCCTCTGCCATTGATGGTACATCTTTAATGTTCACTGATGTTACCACTATCACTAATATATTTTTGCAAAATACCAGAAAGCACATTAAAGGCAAGGATTGTGAAACAAACAGGATAAGGGATAAGAGATCATACAGGTCCACCTCCTTTAGAACTCCTACTTGTTGCTTCAAGAGTTGCTGCCTCTGCAGCCTGCAGAAAAAAGGGGTTAACATTAGAATTTGAATTCCATGAAGCAGTATGTGCATATAATGTTAAGAGGAAACGGAGAATAAGATAGGTATAACAGGAAAGAAGGAAAACAACTGTAGACACTGTGTAACCAGCTAGGCACCCATCAATCGTAATTCAATAGGACTGCAAGAGTGCCGGGGGAGAAAAGCCCTCACTTGACTGATGCATGACAGGCTTCCCAAAAGGAGAAAACGTGCTCAATGACAAGGTCATCAAGGTGGAGGTCAAGTCTGTTTGGTGGCAACCAAAGAATCACCCAGATGAAATGGAAAGGTTCTATGCAAATGGAGTACAGTGGACAACAACAACACAACACTATAATAGATTGCAAATGTTCTATGCAAATGGAGTACAGTGGACAACAACACAACACTATAAGGTCCTGACTCTTGGTGCAAATGTTCGTGTATGTTTTAGGAAAAGTAAAATGCATCCTAGGTCCCTAAACTATTATGTGGTTCTCATCTAGGCCCAAGAACTTTTAAAATGAAGATTTGGGTCCCTAAACTATTCTGTGGTTCTCATCTAGGTCCATAAACTTTTAAAATGAAGACTTGGGTCCTTAAACTATTTATGTGTTCTCATTTGGGTCCATATAAACTACTCCCTCCATTCTTTTTTATATGACACCATTGACTTTTTTCGTTACTTTGACCCTTCGTCTTATCTATAAATATTTTTGTAAACAGCTAAGTGTATAAGTTAGCTTTAAAGTGCTTTTGACAATGAATCCAATGATATTCATTTCACATTCAAAAAGTAATTATTTAAATCTATATTGTTGGTCAAAGTTCAACGAAAAAGTCAACAGTGTCATATAAAAAAGAACGGAGGGAGTATCAAAATAAAGATTTGGGTCTCTAATATTCTTATTTAGTGACTAAGTAGCTATCCAGAATGCGGCTTCCACACGAATTATGATGACATGACGTGTCAGCTTGGTAATTGCGCGGGTTTGGCGGGAGCTTTGATACTGTTACACAAATTTGATGGTTTAAAAGGTACAAAAGAAGCAACACCTGATAGTGTACAAATACCGGCTAATATCGGCCGCTTCGACGAGTTTGATATTAGGAATTTCTCAAGGCACGACTGGATGAAGATTGCGACCTGGGGGCGATGTCTAAGGACAATATTCAACGATGGCGTTGAGCAACTCGATCAAAGGACGACCGGTGAAGAAGCATTTTGGTGGAGGCGGTAGGCTCATGGTTGCTCAGTGGTGGGCTGGCGGCGACAACGTGGAGCACCAGTACAAATCTTGGTTGAGATTTTTATAGACCCATATGAGCACTTTGAAATAGTTTAGGGATCTAAATCTTCGTTTTGAAAGTTTATGGACCCAGATGACGACAATGAAATAGTTTAGGGACATAAATCTTCATTTTAAAAGTTCGTGGACCTAGATGAGAACCCTAGAAAAGTTTAAGGACCTAGGGTGTACTTTACTCTTTTAGGAATTGCCAAATACTCCTAGCATTGGAATCCAAAGAATACATATCAAAAAACTGATTCCAGCCTCCTACTTGACACCTAATTAGGTATCGTCAAAAGCAACTACGATAGAAACATCAGCGAAAATTTTGGCTAGATAATGTAACTAAAGTGGGCATGCCCGGATATTATAATATGTTGATGAAGACCATGCAAACACAAAAGGAGCATAATTTCAATTACTATAAATGGTGCAAAGGGACAACTATGACAACAATATACATCAAGTGGAGATGCTAAGAAAGGCATAAAAGAGCTCTGCAGAATAGCATAGACCCAAGTGGGAACTCGTTTTGAGTTTGCCTGTGTATATTACGTAAATTATAATACATCTCCGAGGATTACTGCCCAGTCTTGCATAGCCAAAGAAGATAATAGGCAGAAATATAATAAAATTAAAACAAACCTCAATTTGCTGAAGCTTGGCTTCAAAAAGTTTCTCTCTGTCTTCTTCCTAAAGTTTTTTTTAAAAAAAAAAAGATGAGATAGCAAATAGTGAGCAAGAGTAACAATGAGGAAATGTCATGCATATAAATTTTTACAGTTCTGCTAATCATAAATACCTTGAGAGTCTGTCCATCAGGAGCAGGATGAGCAAGAATAAAGAGACGATCGATAAGAACAATAACTGGTTCTTTACCCAGGCTTTTCCATGGAACCTACCAGAACTCACAAATTAGCAGTTAAAATTCACAAGACAATGATGAAGCAATGACAAACTCGACAGCCTATGGTAGCAACTAGGTGCAGGTATAACGCACATCCCACACCCAATCTCATCTCTATCGTGTGCAGCAACGCTTCCTACCTTAAAAATGTTTATAATCCATATGAATACTATACAGAAACCTACAGGAAAATTTGCATATTTTGTTCTTCAAAATTATCAATTGGAAAGTACTGCTGAAAGATGTAAACCAAACCAAAATGCCATTTAAAAACAAGGTAGAAGACATCAATGTCATAACAACTAAAAGAATGTTAGACATTGTGGTGTAACGATTCAAAAAGTAGAGAGCAGAGGCAGCCAGGTACTGTATAAGAAGAGATGTACCTTCAACGTTATAGTGCCAACAAATCCAGCTTTAACTGTTACCGGGAGCCGGAGAGAATTAAGCGCTTCAGCCTTAAGCTTCAAGTCTTTCAGGACAACATCGCCTATTCAGAGAAAAATGGATGCAGGTAACTAAGCAGTACACAAAGGTCAATGCGAGCACAAAGCTGAATGAGGACACAATAACTACTGAAATTTCCAGCTGAATGGCAAAGGTGGTTAAACTTATATAATATTGTTGCTAACAATAGTATATTTCCATTTTGACAAACACAAACTAGAAATGAACAGGTTGATTCGGCAGTTGATGCTTCATTAGATTCAATCAATGTAATTTCAAATAATTTCATATGCCAACAATATCACTATATAAAACAATCTCGACCGGTGGGTCCACAGCTTTGCAATAAGAAGAACCTCTTTGTAGCCTGGTTGAGGAAAGGCCTCGAAGGCAGGCTGCCCCGATAAGCCACAGGTACCCAGGGCATGTGTGCCACGTACATATATCTGAAGGCAACTGCTGTGGTTATGCGTGTAACAGGGAACAGACGAGGAGGGTCATTTTTCTACCCAGTGCTGTTGAAATTCGCTCCTACGGGAAGTTGAACAGCACGCGTGCGCGCGTGTGCTGGAAGGGGAGGGGGGCTGCAAGCCTGCTTACAATACCACTAATATGGTCCTTAATTTATTTTGCCCATTCTGTCTGGAAGTGAAGCAGAGGCTTATAGCTCTCTTTTCATAGTGAATCTGTCATGAGAAACATTAGCCAGTTTTTACCTATGGTATTTAGTTAAGACCGATCAGGCCACGTTCTGATCCCATTTTTTCAAATAGGACCACTGGTTCA
Organism: Eragrostis tef; assembly: GCA_000970635.1. Lineage (NCBI taxonomy): Eukaryota > Viridiplantae > Streptophyta > Magnoliopsida > Poales > Poaceae > Eragrostis > Eragrostis tef. Next base: position 12,277 of record LAPY01000265.1, read on the forward strand.
GTCCGATTCTTAAGAGTATTATATTATACATATCTGTTCACAAGCATAACCAAACAAATGTACCGGGGCTTAGTTGCCCTATCCCAAATCACAAAATGACAAACAAAAATCAAGTTTATGGGATCCCAGCCAAGCATACTCTATCAGCACAAAGAGAATACACATCAAGTGTCATTCATAGAATCGCAATGCACAAAAGTATCACATACAAATAGCCAACATCTTAGTCATTTTCGGTTCCAGGATATGTGTTTAGCATGCTACCACTATACTTAATAGATAGGTTAGTAGGTTTTTAAGTACTGCCGGTTGGAGCTGGCAAGAACTTTTTTCACTTCGTCCTACTCAGATCTAATGTTTTTACTTGTCCCAAATCATACTACTTGAACTCAGCATCAGATGAATAAGGATCTCATCCAAACAAGGAATACATCAAACCACATCACAACAAAAAGCGTTGACAAGAAATTAATAGTATCACATTCAAAATTTACAATACATAAGCAGAAGCTGATGGTCGATCAAAATTTAAAAAAATACACTGGGATAGAAATATACCTTTCCAAACACTTATTCTGAGAGCTTCAACGGAAAGCCCTTCAACATATTCACCCAAATATTTGCGTAGCAAGTAAAGCACCTACATTGGAAACATCAAATTTTCTAATGGATCAGAACATAAAATCTTGTATAAAATGATCAAAATTTTCTTATGGATCAGCAGTAGCTACTGTACTATGCACCCTTTTTTCCTCATAAAAATGCTTGAAAAACATTTGGAATCTTACAGTGGTATCTATTGACAAATTGGATAAAAACTTGGTATAATCAGAACTGCAATGTGTATCACAATGACGATGGTGAGGTTATGACATCTTAGGCAGCACAAAGTTATATAAAATCTATACAGAAACAGAAGGACACCAGCATGGAGTCGATTCATTAATGTTACCATACAATCCAAGCTGGTTCGAATTACAGATCCTAGACATCAATTCTTCCAGAATGACCCATTAAGATGAATGAATATCAAGGCAAGGAGCGATTGTAGCGTCCCATGAATTACTCATTACCACCATTATGGTTGTACCATAGATAACAACATGAAACCAAGGTCACAATGAAATCCCGTACAAGAAACGATGCAAGCTTAGAATAGGATAGCCTCATAGCCAGAACTCCCAGTGTGCGCCATAGATGCTTAAATGTCATTCGTTATTGAGATTAAAGAAGTGATCAATAGTCAATAACAGTATCATCATGCAGATGGATGGCCAGTGATCAATTCCACTTACGACACACTGTTGTGTGGAGAAACACTATATGCTATAGTAGCAAAATAGCACTGATGTGAATGCAAGCTAACCGCAACAAGAGACTATCGAGGGTCACGTGTCTATCCTCTTTGGACTAGGAAATTACGGGGGAAAATTAAAAAACGTACATTGCAGCAACGGACTTCCACACTAAATTCAGATGCAACACTGAAAAGCAAGGCAATGGTCTAGAGGGAATACCAAACTGACACACGATTAATATAACAATACATTTTCGAGCTGAGTGCACAAAGTCCTAGGTTCTGACTTCTGAGGCGAAAAACAATTGCATAAATGTCCACCGTAACTACCAATACTTCGCTATGCCCCTTCCCTCCCAATTTAACAATCCCCAACTCCTCCTCGAGGAAAGATCAACACTCAACACATCAAAATCCACACGTTGAGGCACAGGCAACCGAGCTACACCGCTCCAAAATGACCGCAAATCAGCGACGCGATCACTATGAGCGCTGCTTAATTTCACTACCCAACCGAACACCCACCACGAACAGCCCCGCGATATTAAAAAAAAAATCGCAAAACCAATTATATGGAGGAAATGGGGGACAGGGATGGAGCAGGAGGGCGGGTGAGAGATCGTACGTGTCCCTCGAACATGGCGGACGCCGAGAGCGCGGCCCGCGGGCGGGCCCGGCGCGGCGATTGGCGTCGCGGGGAGCGCCCTAGGGCGACGGCGGAGGCACGGTCGCGAATCCGCTCCCTCCTCCTCCTCCTGGCGCGCGGCGGGGCACCGTCATGGAGAGCCGAGGCCGAAGGGGGGTTAGGGTTTCCGCGGAGGCTGGAGCGGAAGGCGCGTGGCCGCGGGGGTGGCGAGCAAGACGACGAGGAAGCCTGGGCGGCGGAACCGCGGAAGAGAGGACGAGGACGAGATGGGGCCGGCACTGCGGGGACTTCGCGGTACTCTGGTGGGGTTCTTTTTGGCTTTGGTCCGAGTGGGGTCCAGGTCCCGAGCGAGCGGGCTCGGGCGCAGCGCTACGCGACGCTACGTGCGCCACGCTCCTTCGGCAGCGCGCCCGGTCAACAGGTGGAGGGCTGGGAGCATATGCGAGTAGTATGCGAGTGCCGCTTTGTGTGGACTGTGGACCGCACGGGTGTGGCTGGGGGGTCGTGCTTTTTGTGATCTTTTCGTCTTTTTTTTTTCTATGTTGCGCTCATCCGCTTTTCATTTCGCATCGTGTAAAAATAGAAAACAGAGGATCATTCAAAAAGAAAACAAAGAGGAAGTATATGCCAATATCACTAGCAATGACATGCGGGACTGTGCAAATTGCAGCGAAAAGGTAGAACGTTTTCTTCTTCTTTTTCTCTGGGCACTACTTTGTAGCTTTTGTCCATCCATCATTTATATTCTAGAGTTGTCCATAGATCATGTGCAATGGATGTGGAACTAGAGATTGCTCCATTGTAACCATTGAAAGTCAATGATGTGTAGTTTCCATGTGATTTTTTGAGGAAAAAAAAAGGTTCGTCTTGTAATTTTTGTAGCTTTGATCTAGGTTTGCATATATGTGTCCAATCAATCATGTAGGCCCTTTTTGAAATGCAGTATTGTGAAAACATAAGAATAGGAAAAACGTAAAATTGGAGTTAGTTGTCAAATGCTATCTTACAGGAATTGAAAACACAGAAAAACTTTTTATAGAGCGTTTGGATACAACGTAAGAAAAACACAAGAACTGGAAAAGAGAGATAGACTCGTAGAAAACTTTCCAAGAGGTTGGACCTCTAACTAGAATTCCTCCAAAACTGCTATGTAGGAAGACATTTCATAGGAATTTTATAGGATTTGTAAGAGCACAATCCTTTGTTCCAAAGGATCTCATAGGAAACTTTCCTATAGGAATTGAATCTTACAAAATTCCTCTATTTTTTCTTTGTTCCAAAGGGGGCCGTAGTTTTCTAACAGGTTGGTATGTAAATTTTATATATAAGATGATATTTACTTGAGTAATGACAATGTGACATCGTTTAAAACTTGGCAAGAACTATGTATTTTCCTGCAAATAGACAACTATGTGTGATTCAGCTCATGGGATTCCTTGTGGAAAAAACAAGCCCATCTAGTTTTGAAGTGTTTGACTTAGAACAAATATATACATTATTCTTCTGACAAACACATTCATAAGGGGCGTCTTGAAGACTTTAACAATATTTGGTATGCTTGCCCTTTCCCATCCAGCAATCATAAAAGTTGATGCACTTGTCTTTACATCATTGTTTGCAGTTTTTCTGTGTACTTCTAAAAAGTCATGTAAATAACATTCCATTTAGAATACAACTGATCCAGAGATGGAGCATTGCATGCAAACTTAAAGAATCCTTCAAATCTCTCCCTCTATATCCATTGCCACTATTGCACATGCACCAGTGACAAGATGCATAATGTCACTGAGAAAAATAATACAGCTTATGTGTTTGCTGGTGCTTTCAAATTTAATAGATTTCAAATTGGCGTACAACATGTCCGGTATAGGGGTTGTGGTTCCTAAAGCTTCGATGTGCTTATGAGCTTCAAAGAAGGCTCAATGGAGGGAGGCTGGCCCGACAAAAGAGGCAAGCCAAACAATGGGGGTAGAGAAAGATCGGTGAGGGAATCCGCACCGTTTTGTTTCCTCCTTCTCATCATCTTCTTGCAAACCTACACTACTACCACGAGAAAGATAGTTTTCTTTTTAGGGGAATAGCCATCTATTTTATTGATCAGCAGTATTATAGTAGGTACAAAGGCCCGCAGGCGGTTCTAGGAGCCACATATGCCTACCAAGGGCAGCATAATAGAGCTCCTAGCCAATACATGAGCATCAACATTAGACTTTCTGCTCTCATGCACGAACTCTACTTTTTTGAAGCTTCTCGCCCTTGCTCTCGCTTCCTGGACAATGTGACCATATACTCCCATTCCTGCTCCTTTTAAGCTCTTGATCACATTACTATTATCGCAAGCCAGTCGGAAATCTCGCAGAGCCAAATCACTAGCAAGCGCTAGTCCTTTTATACACGCTATAGCTTCCATGATTTTAGGATCTGATATACCTTCTTTCACCAAAGTAGATGCGCCAATAAATTTGCCATCATGGTCTCGGGCTACCGCCGCTGCCGAGGCTATTCTAGAATTCTTTGAGAGAGCAGCATCAACATTGATCTTTACCAAACCTGCTGGTGGTGGTAACCAACATGGTGGAATTCCAACTCCCTCAACTCTGACCACTCGATGTTGCATAGTTGACTGCAAATCTGAAATAAAGCTCGAGACAAAACAGTTTGTTGACAAGGGACTCTGATAGATATTCTCATGGATTGCCTTTCTACGAGCATACCAAATTGCCCATAGAGTCACTGTCACCCTTATAAGCTCGTCCTGCGAGAGTGAGTTCATCAGACCCACCAACCATCCTCTCGCATCAATCTCATTGTTCTCCTCCATATGCTCCGTGATCTCCTCCGGCGCGAGTGCCCAAACACAACGCGCCATGTTATATTCAAGTAATGAATGTCTCCACGAATCAGCTGCGCCGCACAGAGAGCACGTACTATTGTCCGCCATGTTTCTATGATGAAGCACGTCTTTCGACGGGAGTGAACTTCTAGCTAATCTCCACAAAACACTCGGATCTTTGATGGAACTTTAATTCTCCAAAATGTTGTCCACTCTTTTACCTCCGCCTTCAGGTTCGATCGACTAGCTCTTAACGCCATTGATCTTCTTGTCACAAGCATTCTATAAGCGGATCTAACAGAAAAAACACCAGTCTTCTCATAGTGCCATGCCCAATAATCATCTTGACGTCGCGTGCACAATGGGATATTCACTCACCTCCATATCTGCCGGGGAAAAAAATTCCTGAAGCTTTTCCTTGTCCCAGGTTGCAGTTGTCATATCAATTAGTTCACTGACCTTTTGTGGGGGATTATTCACGTTGCATGGAACCGGTCTTCTCAGGCCAGCAGTTGGCAGCCAGTCTGTATCCCATATACTTGTAGTCTCACCGGTCCCAACTCTTCTAATCAGCCCTTCTTTAAGCACATGTCTTCCGTCCAAGATTGATCGCCATATACGTGATGGGGATGAGCCAACTGTGCCTTTAAAAACTCTCCATTTGGAAAATAAACAGCCTTTAAAATTCTTGCACTCAAAGAACTGCTATCCTGCAAAATCCTCCATGCTTGCTTCGCTAAGAGCGCAAGGTTAAACAACTCTAGTTCTCTGAATCCGAGACCGCCCATATACTCGGTTGGATGATATCGTCCCAGGCTACCCAGCAAGTCCTCCTTTTTCCCTCCTTACATCCCCACCAAAAATTACGAAGAAGACCGTCAATGTGATGGCATAATCCTCGCGGCAACCTGAAACATGACATTGAGAAAGTCGGTATTGCTTAAGCTACCGACTTGAAGAGCACCTCCTTCCCACCAACCGACAAGCATTGTTCCATCCATCCTTGGACTTTGTTCCACACTCTATCTTTCAAATACTTGAACGCATAATTAATCGCCGCACCTACATCAGAGGGCATACCCAAATATTTCTGGTTCAAGGACTCATTACGCACATCCAAAATGTTCATAATCTCCTCCCTTGTGCTTTGGCGACAACCCTTAGCAAAATGAATTGATGACTTGTCAACATTGATCTGTTGTCCCGATGCTAAACAGTACACGTTCAAAGCATCCTTAACCTCAAGAGCACTCTCCCTATTTGCTCTGAAAAACAGCAGACTGTCATCTGCAAAGAGTAGATGGCTTACCATCGGAGCCGATGGAGCCACTTTTATACCTTTGAGTGCCGACAACTCGTTTTTTGATTTTAAGAGGCACGAAAGGCCCTCTGCTGCTAACAGGAACAAATAGGGGGAGATCGGATCCCCCTAGAAGGTGTAAATTGCTCCAAACTCTCACCATTGAGTAACACCGAGAAAGTGACCGATGTGACCAACCGCATCACCATCTCTACCCATAGCTGATGGAAACCCAACCGTATCATACGCTTTCTTCATGTCAAGCTTTAATGCACAACATCTTAGCTCCTTGGCCCGTTTCTTCTTCATGTAATGCAGACATTCATATGCAATAATAATGTTGTCTGTAATTAATCTCTCCGGAACAAAGGCTGACCGTTTCTCTGAAAT
>LAPY01000265.1:65935-79692 GCA_000970635.1 Eragrostis tef
GTCGTCGCCGGGGCGGCGCCCGGCGACGGGTCGGACGCCGAAGGAGTCGCCAATCTGCTGGGTAACAGTTCGCTCAATCGTTCTCTCTCCTTATTGGCCCACCTCAGAATCCGGTTTTTTGGGTTTCTGGAAACTTGATGAGATTCAAGCATGCCCTATATTGTCAATCCCTCATAAAACATGATATTTTGTATCGAACATGCTATGCATCCGACTGACGTGTCCTACTAAGCTCCGACTGATGTTAATCTAAAAATGCAAGTCACGATCTCTGGTTCGAGTGATGGTATTAATCTAAAAATGCAAGTCATGATCTCTGGTTCGAGTGATGGCACTGGTCGGACGTGAATCGGACAGCCCGGTCGGACCAGTAGCAGTGCTCATTTTGTATGTATCAAACTCATAACTCATATGGGTTCTGTGATATGTGAAAGTAGGATTCGAATTGTACACTTCAGCCACATGGAAAAGCACAATTATCTGGTGAAGCTTGACCATTTTTTTTTTGGCTAGAGAAGTTCTTACACATGTATTTTCATACAAGAAAATCTTTCCACATGTATCTATATATATCTTATCTCTCATATGTTATATGCTGGCTAAATATCATATACTTGGTTTTGGTATATTTTATTCTTCTTGTTCTGATAGTTTATGCGGACACAGATAATGGAAACGGCACTGGCCCAAGTAGAAACAGCCGCAGAGCAAACAGAAAGGACAGTAACCCTCCGATTCTGCCAATCGTCCTTCCTGTCCTGACAGTACTTGGCTTAATCTTAGCCATTTCGATATACATATGTAGACGATCAAGGATAAGAAGAAAATTATCATGTGAGTATTCTTGACTGGCAGCATCATACCTTTATTAAAGGCTAAGCAGCGAGTTTAACCAATCAGTATCTATCTACCTTTTCTGTTTATTTTGTTGGGTGCCGCCTATTAGGTACTAGCCCATATCAACTGGTATATTATACATCCTTTACTCTTGCTAGACCTCGTTGGGTGTCATTGTATCTTTCGTGGAGGCTCACTACATCTGTTAACTTGAATAAACAATATCCGATCAGTACAACATGTATAAGATTTTCTAACATAGTGCATTTCCATTATATCAGAAAAACAAATCAGTTAAAAAAGATACTTCTCTGATCCTATATGATTTAGTCTTCTAATGCACCAATATAAGTCCATCAACAACTCCAATACACTTTTTCCCCCCTTCTATTCTTCCATGCCTACCCCTACCAGAAGGCAGCCTAATCAATGCAATAAACTTGTCTTCTACTCTAACTATAGCACCAATTCAAGGGTAAAATAGTTATTACCCAGTTTTCTTGATTCGTGTGCATAAGTCCAAATGAAGTTATATTTACGACAGGAGGGGGTTGAGGATTTGTCTCTGTTACGGATTCGAACAGAAAGACAACAAAAAAATAATAGTAGAAATCATATGAAACATGTATATGATTTCAAAGACTCCCTCCGTTCTTTTTTATATGACGCCATTGATTTTTTTGTTACTTTGATCATTCGTCTTATTTATAAATATTTGTGTAAATAGCTAAGTGTATAAATTAGCTTTAAAGTGCTTTTGATGATGAATTCAATGATATCCATTTCACATTCAAAAAGTAATTATTTAAATCTATTTTGTTGATCAAGGTTTAACGAAAAAGTCAAAAAAGAACGGAGGGAGTACATAATATGACAAAATATACACATCCAAGTTTCAGTTGCGAAATGCCTAGTGGGTAACTACCACTACCTACTCCATTTCGACTCAAATGAAGGACACCATAGCAGAGTAGCAGAGCGAAATTACAAGTTCAGAATATGACAGCGCTGTCATATTCCAACTAGATTTAACCTGATCACAGATCTTTCATACAGTCTCTGCGACAAAATAATTCTATATGTGCCTTTTAACAAAATCATATCCGTATTTCATCCACAGTAACAATTATAACTTGTTCAGAGGATATTGAAGACCTTAAATCAGTGTTATTGGATCCATCAGTGATAAGAGCAGCAACAGATAATTTTGCTGAAGAAAACAAACTAGGAGAAGGCGGCTTTGGACAAGTTTACAAGGTATTGGAAGCCCAAACTCGATATTGACTTCTCGTAATTTGGTTCAACACTGTTCCTTATCATTGTAACCTCATATACTGGCACAAAAGACAAGCAGGTCTGTACATACGCTACACTTATAGTGGATCATACGACTGTTAAATGTTCTCAAGTTACCATGTTTCAGGGTCTAATGCCAGATGGACAAGAAGCAGCAGTAAAGAGACTTGCAAGAGGATCTAAACAAGGGTTACGTGAGCTTAAAAATGAGTTGTTATTGGTTGCCAAGCTCCAACATCGGAATCTGGTGAAGCTAATTGGAGCCTGCCTAGATGCACAGGACAAGTTACTTGTGTATGAATATATTCCAAACAAAAGTCTCGACACCTTTATTTACGGTAGTGAAATTCTACTCCATGTCTCTGTTTCAGTACAATTCACTAATTGCACTGACTTCTTTGACAATTATGAAAATATATAGTACTCATAGAAGATTAAAAAACACCAGCTACATTTTCTTGTTATGTTTAATACTTTACTTTTTTTGTGTTCTTATGTATGCATTGGTCAATTTTGTAAAACCTCCATATAGATGATCAAAAACACGACGAACTGGCTTGGGACACAAGGTACAGGATCATTTGTGGCATTGCTCGAGGCTTGGTTTATCTGCATGATGAGTCCCGTTTGAAAGTTATACATAGGGATTTAAAACCAAGCAATATTTTACTAGAAATGGATATGAATCCGAAGATCTCTGACTTTGGGTTGGCAAGTGTATTCGAAGGCGATCACTCAAAGCATATCACAAGACGAGTAGCTGGAACCTAGTAAGTTCATATATGGACTCAGTTACACTATCATCTATGATAAGTCTCGTTGAGCTAAGCAATATCTGAATTCTTACAATTTCTTACAGAAAGCTATTTTTAAATGTGCAGTGGATATATGGCACCTGAATATGCTGTTCTTGGGCATGTTTCCACCAAGTCAGATGTATTTAGCTTTGGTGATTATCATGGAAATTGTGACCGGAAGAAGAAACAGTGTCTCTTCATCAGAAACAATGATGGCTCAACATCTATTGAGCTATGTGAGTATTTCATTGGGAATTTCTCAGTCTAGAAAGTCATATTAGCTTTAATTTGTGATTTGTTGTTTGTGCAGGTATGGGATAACTGGACCAGGGGAACAATAACAGAGATAGTTGATCCGACATTACGTCATAATTGTGATGAAAATGTGGTTCTTAAGTGCATCCACATTGGCCTATTATGTGTTCAAGAAAGCCCAAATGATAGACCCAGCATGTCCAGTGTGATCCTAATGCTTGTTGGAAGGTCCACTACCTTGCCGGCGCCTTCTAGGCCTGCATTTCTATTTAGGTTGGATGATGTAAATAATACCCATCACAAAAATGGAATGGACCTTGCAAGGTCAAAGTCATCACTCAATAATGTGACAGTTACATCGCTTGTACCAAGATAGTCCCAGGTTAGAGTAGGAAATGTCCCCAAAAAAACACTTCTTAAATTTCACAGACAGATTATAAGCCATGTGAAAAGAACATCGTGTGACTGGCACTAGATAAAGTTCTATTTTCTTATGTTGTACATTAGATGAAGTTCGAGTTGCCTATGTTGTAATCTCGGTCAATGGACCTCATGGTTCACGGTACACTATAGTTGGTTTGTGTGAGAGATTATTACTTTCAGTACAATAGCTAGGCCATCATCCTTCAACAACTGAACCCGCTAGCCATTGCGCCACAGCACAACGTTGGAAGTTTTGCCGGCTCGTGGTACTAAGCAATTCAAGGGAAACCAGAGGAGAAGAAGCAGGGCATAAAGTCACTCATGATTTTAGTAGCAAGCGAGATATGGAAACACAGGAATGACTGTTTTCAATGGAACTTAGTGTGGGGGGGTTCTGAAGGCAAGTGAATAAGTTATTGAATGATGGGGTTAAGGGATCAGATATTGTTCTTTTTTTTGAATGAATGGGATCAGATATTGTGGACCTGGAAGTTCAGAAATGAGCTCTATCTATGTCTTCCGCTTCAGATATTCCGCGAAAATTCTTACATTGTGGTTCTTAAAAAGGCGGTAAGACAAAAAGGCCTTGGTGCCGCAGCCTACATGGACGATTTCTTAACAATATCTTGAGTGAGTCTGTTTTGCTGTCCGAATTGAGTATTTCTGAGTCAGAAATTAGCTGATATCAAGGTTCCTTTGCTAAAGATTGTAACCAAGGTAGCTGCATCAGAGAACCACAAAAACGATTGGTAGAGAAAAGTAAAAGAGGAATATTATGGCCAATGCCAATGCACCTTGAAATTAATCATAGAAGGTGTTGCAATGTAAATAAAGTTATATTTGTACAATTTTCTATGTTCTTGGAAAACAATTGTTTTCCATATTTCTTCCTAATAGTATTTGTTGAATTGGAGCCACCATGAGCATGTTTGGCCTCTTGTTTCTGACGCATTCACATAAGCTTGCCTTCAAAGAGAAGCCAACTAACTGGCCCTTGAAGAATTAATATACAGGCGTGCCAAGCTAAGCACACGCATTGCTCATATGGATCTTGTATGGTTGTACGTGAAGCCTGCGTGAAGCGTTTTCTTTATTTTTCTATTAGCGGTAACCATCTGGCTAGAAATTCTCATTTCCAAATATATATGTAGTAATTACAAGTGGGAGAATACATCGTGAATCAGCTAATCAGCTAGCAGGCACATACTAATTCGGGCGATCTCACGAATCTGCATGCATACATAACTCCTTTCCCGCTCGCTTGACCCAACCCATCCATCTCCCCTTGTTTGAACGGTTGGCGATGAAGAACACGCGGTAGAGCTCTGTATCTTACCATATTGCAGTAATGGGGGGTGCGAAAGAAATTCAGCTGCACAGTTAGTTGAGCAGCGGCAAGCATGCTGCTAGCGATAGCTTAACGACCGCAGTCTGTCATCAGGAATAGGATCACCGGAGATTGCAATTTGCAAGCTGAGTAATTAAGTTACACGTGCGTTGAGCCATGTCAATGACCCGCAGCAGCCTGGGACGCTCGTCCAACTAAGTTCCATATTTGTGCCGCGGTCCGTTTATGGCGTTCGTTCGAGGACACCTTGAGTTGACAGACAGACAGCCAGCCCGGGCACCAGGCGTCACCCCCCAGCTCTGCTGGAAGTAGCAGTTGGACCGTGACGGGCACGCTCCCCAGCGGTGGCGCCTGCATGAGGAAGACCAGCAGGATGCAGGGGATGTGCGGCCCGGGGTCTTAATTACTGCGTCGAGACCAGAGAACGGCTCAGCTGCCTGTGCCCGAGCGGCTACACCTACGTCGACTCACAGCACAGCGACAGCGGCTGCGCACCGGAGTTCCAGCCGCAGAATTTCCTACAAGCTGCTGCAGCTCCGACGCCGACGACGATGCCTCCTCATTCACACTCGTCGAGATGCCCAACACCACCTGGGAGAGCGCCATTTCCTACAAGAAGTTCCCGTCGGTAACGGAGGAGGAGCGGTGCCGGGAGTACTGCCTCCGCGACTGCTTCTGCCTCGCCGCTCTGATGATCAACGGCTCCGATTGCGCAGAGCTGGGGGCGCTCGTGTACGGACGGCAGGGGAACGACGTCGTCGGGACCAACGCAGCTTCCTCTTCATGCCGGGTGGGTCGCTCCGCAGCTTCCTCTTCAACCCTGAGAAGCGGCCCCCATGGTGCTGGCGCGCAGAGGCCGCGCTGTCCATCGCCCGGGGACTCGAGTACCTCCACGACGGCTGCATCACCCCCATCATCCATTGCGACATCAAGCCCGACAACATCCTGCTCGACGACCTTGGCATCCCCAAGATCACCGACTTTGGGATCTCCGAGCTACTTGGGAGCCAGCAGGTGCACCCTACCGTCACCCACATCAGGGGGTACCAGGGGATACATTGCGCCGGAGTGGTTTCGCGGCGATGCACGTGTTGACACCAAGGCGGATGTGTACAGTTTTGGGGTCGTGCTGTTGAAGATGATCTGCTGCCGGAGATGCCAAGAGTCGGTGCCGGACCATCATCTGTCTAACGGCGACGACGAGACGGTCACGCTATTCACTTGGGCAGCACAGCTGTTGGACGCACGGAGGACAGAGCTGATGCTGCACGGTGACACCAGTGTCGACGACGTGGAGGACATTGAGAGAGAGTCGAAAGGTTTGCACGTGTGGCACTATGGTGCATCGAGACGAACCCGCTGTTACGGCCAACCATCCACCAGGTGGCCGGTGCAAATGCTGGAGACAAGTACCCGGGCTCAGGTTGAGGGACTGCCTAGCCCTCCATTATGTTTCGCGGAAACCTTGCCATCAATTCCTCAGTTCAAGATTGAGTAAGATAGGGATCATGTTTACTTCTTGTAATTTTAAGCAGTCCTCAAACTTGATCCGATTAATTATCAACTTGGTTTAATGTCAATTATTAGCAATTTGTTGGAGAAGATGCTAATGGGAGTTTCATTTGCAATAAATATGGTGCCATGTCAACAATTTTGTTGATGTGGCAAGGAATGATGATGAGAGAGATGAGAGGAGTTTCATCTAGATGGAACCATGTATGCACTATTTTCAACACAATTTGTCTCTTGCATGTACTGTTTGGAAACAACAAAAAATAAAACAATGCATTGTATGAGGTGTTTCATTCTTCATCAAATAATTAGCATGTTGCTTATGTGGCATCTTTGGAAACAACAAAATGAAACTCGGCATTGGGAGCAGACTAAGGTATGTGTCTCACTACTGCTGACAACACGAATGTCCTCAGAGATTTGTTTGATTCTAATGCAGGACTAATCAATTGTCCCAGAAATATACAAATGGAAAAAAATATTGATTACCTTTAGGTCACCGGGCCGATGGAAGCTGATAGTAATTGGACGTGAGCAAAGTTGTATTATTGACTATCGAGCCGGCTACAATGTTTTGCGCGTAGAATCCATTAAAAGTTAGTGAGACCATGCGACACCACCTAGGGAAAAAAGAAAAGAAAACATTGTAGCCGGCAGAGAAGAATTTCCCACTAATTAACTTGACTACTATATACGTGATACGTCAAACTGTCCATGCCTGCTTTAATATACCAGGCTCAGTGAGTGCACACACACCTATTGATCTACTCCTAGAAGCGCTGCCGTGTCCTGATGTGAGCTTTCGAGGAACGGAATGAATTGACACGACCCTGATGTTCGACGAGATAACCTACTGTTTGCAATTGAAACATAACAACGAAAAGTGAGGTGTGAGTATTCACATAAAAAACTTTGTATTTTGCAGTGTTCAGCCGACTTCAATAGTCTAAGTGCCTCTTTAGCAAAACGATTCTAGATTCTACTTCTCTCACAGTAGCATAAGCAGAATCCAAAATCTATTGTAGAAGTCATGCCAAACATGCTCTAAGGCTCTCTTTGGCACAGATTCTAGAAGTACTTTTGCTTCTGCTTCTCCTTGAGATTTGCCAAACAACCGCTTGAAAAATAGCTTCTGAGCAAAAGGCCTGACAGAATCCGTTTCCATTTTGGCCGTGGGAAGCGAGCACTTGTATTTCTCTTGAATTCTCAATCTTACACACGACATGCATGGACGGGCCTACTAGACAAATGCAATTATGCTTGTTTAAAAAATCCGTAGACTACAAACCAAACATCCGAATTGTGAACCAATTATATCGTTGCGATCGTTGGAGATCTTCGAAACTAGACCACACTTGACTTACAAAAAAAAAGTTTCAAATTTGATCTTATTAGTAGTCATCTAATTATATTTAATTTATTTTCTAGCACAAAGTATCGATGCCAAATGGTCTGACTGAAGAAGTTGTTTTGATAGAAAATTCAGAATAAGCCAGAAAATCTGTTTTACATCAGAATCTAGTGCAGAATTTGTTTTTTACAGAATTCAAAGCCCTGCCAAACAGGTCCTAAATTAACTATCATGGCATGGCAAGGGAGGACATAAGCACTTTTTAAGTCTGCCTAGTTTTAAGATGATGAAGCAACAGCAAAACTAGGGAAACGATGGCAGTCTGCACAATCAAAATTTCTATTCAGAGCAAGGTCAATAAGACCTGTCTGCTAGCATCATGAGACAAGTCAGGCAACCACCTCTCCCAAGGACTTGTCTCACGCATTGCTGCTAAAAGGAGGAAAAACTGCATGCATGGGAGGTCACAGGAGGAAAAACGAACCCAGCACGTGGGTTTGAGCTTTGGCGACCGTCGACGGCAGACGCGACGAGGTCAGCTTCCTCTCTCCTCCATTTCATTTTTCTGCTGACGTGTTGGTCGATTCGATCTTTATTGGACTTGCTCTTACAATGCATGTCAGGCATTAGCGGCCTCAACTCTAGGCAGTTAAATAGTCTGAATGGCAAGAGCTCGAGAAAATCAGGCATGTTTCGATAGCAAAGGAAATCAGAGCTCCTTCTTGACAACAGCATACCGTTGAGCAAAGCAGAGCAGAGAATGCAGCAGCAGAGCAATATATAGAAACAGCTAAAAAGCCTATTAACAGTCAAAATGTGAATGTCAAATGAATAGTGGGTAATAAGCTGTTCAAATCGTATAGCCGGACCAGCATAGTCATTCGATGATCCTTTTTGCATGTGACTTGTTCCATTAACCATCTATGCAAGCTTCATGATTCAGTTCAACGTATACATGAGGGTGACAATCCACAAACTCCTTTCCTTCGTGTATGCTAGTCATATGCAGGCCTACCCTGACACGAACAAGTTAGCTGTATCACTGGTCGCAAAAAAAAAAAGGTTAGCTGTATCATTATTAATACCTAATAATATTGCATGACGCACTAAGCAAGTTGGTAAGATTTGTTTGCAGGTGCTTTGTCCCTCTTAATCATCTAAGCAAGTTGCCCAATTGTAAAACACCCAAGCTTGCCGGCCACATAGATGATCAAAGTCAAAACTTCATGGCATCTAAAAACAAATGTAAGCTAGTATTAATAAGCTAGCGTCACTAATCTTTTTTTCTTTGCTTTTTCAAGATGCGCTTCTTCGCTCTATCTATGTACCTAACCAAGACTTGGTCACATTACTAGGCGTGTTAATGTTTGGGGTGGTATGAACATGCATATGGATGTTGGTTCATGCGAGAGGGAGACCAACACTTGTTCAGAGTCCAACAAATGAACCGTACCGAGTGTTCCACCCCCGTAATTTTGTCACGCAATATAGTCTATTCAAAATCTGCAAGTCTAGGAAACTCAAAAAAATATTGTCTCAGACGACCGGAACTTAGTACCAACCGAACTCAATTTCTAGTCCAGAGCAATCTTATAACATCAGATCAAACTGAATTGGCTCTGAAAACAATTGGGCCTTATTTGCACAGACAGCCTGAGCTCCACGGTTGGCACTAGGAACATACTTTTTCGAACAATCACTAGAACATACTCCACTTAAAACTGAATTGGCACTGAAACAAGTTGAGCTTTATTTGCCCGCACAAGGAGATGCTTACAGTACCTGAAGTGCTCCCTCCCATTGCGCAACAAAGGTAGCAGAGAAACAAAAATTCGGCACCGGATAAGAACTCGTCTGCATGGAAAGTAAAGAGGAACCCGTAAGGCCGTGGCGCGCTGGCATTGGCATTATCACCCGCAGACTAGTTATTAGCACCCAAGCAACGAATGAGTGAATCACCTTCTGCCGCCCTCTCCATCCGCAGATGAGTCGAGCAAGCGACGCCGGCCGAGCATCCGGGCACCGGTGCCGCGACGGTGAGGAGAGCTCGGTAACGGAAACTCAGGGGACTCTGCGTGGCCATATGGGCCCATCGTCATTCGCGAGGTGGTCGCGGCCTGCGACAGCACTTTAGGTAGCAGGCTTCATAGGCCTAAGTGGGATGAACAGTTGAGATACTAGTCCGAGCACAGTTTTCAGTTACTGGGATGAACAGCTGAGACACTGGTAAGAAAGACAAGATCATTTGCCCTCAAAAAAAGAAAAAAAAAAAGAAAGACAAGATCATTTGTTGCCTGTCACTTCGCCTCAACAATTGTTTTCCATATTTCTTCCTAATAGTATTTAAAAATAAAAAAGGGGCAAAAAGGGCAAGTGGAGAGTAACATATGTGACAGACTACAATTTGTTGATTTGGAGCCACCATGGGCGTGTTTGGCCTCTTGTTTCTGACGTATAAACATAAGCTTGCCTTCAAAGAGAAGCCAACTAACTGTGGCCCTTGAAGAATATAAAGGCGTGTCAAGCTAAGCACGCGCATTGCTCATATGGATCTTGTATGGTTGTACGTGAAGTGTTTACCTTATTTACTGTAATCATCTGGCTAGAAATTCTCATTTCCAAATATATGTAGTAATTAAGTGGGAGAATACATCGTGAACCAGCTAATCGGGCGATCTGATCAGGAATCTGCATACATAACTCCTTTCCAGCTCGCTCGACCCAACCCATCCATCTCCCCTTGCTTGAACAGTTGGCGATGAAGAACACGCGGTAGAGTTCTGTATCTTACCATATTGCGGCAATGGGAGTGTGAATCCTCCCGTTCCATCAGGTTTGCTCCTCGGATATAAAGCCGCCGCCCCTCCCAATTATTTTGAGTATTTGTGAGTCCTCCCGTTCCATCAGGTTTGCTCCTCCATCAGGCTGATATCCAAGTTCGTTTCCTAAAGATTGTAACCAAGGTAGCTGCATCAGAAAACCACAAAAATGATCGGTAGAGAAAAGTAAAAGAGGAATATAATGGCCAAGGCCAATGCCCCTTGAAATTAATCACAGAAGGTGTTGCAATGTAAATAAAGTTATATTTGTAAATTTTATATGTTCTTGGAAAACAATTGTTTTCCATATTTCTTCCTAATTTTTTTTGAGCGATTCAGGGGAACAGTTTGCCCACTTACTATATTAGTCGAAAGTGACCAGCGTGGGTTGATTACAGAGCAGGTGTGCACGCACACAAACACACAACACACCCGTACGCGTGCACACACACACACACACACATGGGTCGGAGAAGCATCGAGTACCACCACAGAAGGGCTGCCGATCATTAGTGTGCACCACCATCACGCTCCCCGCTAGCCAAACAGCACCATTCAATAGCAATTTTTGACCGTAGTATTCATTAGGCCAAGGCATGAAACCTTAGTTGTATGGTCGTCACTCTAGTTGAAAATCTCCAACGCCCTCAGCGGGAAGGAAATCCCAAAGGAGGGAGTTTTACCTAAAGAGAACAAGCCTCTGGTCTTGCTAACCCAGCTTTAGATCAAGGAAGAAGCCACAGAGGACAGCACCGACCGGACACAAAGACATCCAATCCACATACAATTAGGAGAAAACCGGAGCTCGTGAGATGCGGCCTTATTGCCGCGCTCTGCTGACTTGCAAATTGGCACCTCGTAGCCGTGGTTGATACCGGCGACTCGTGGTAAGCCAGGACAGAGTCTGGCTTCTCAAGATGCCAACAAATCGGACGCCCTGTGGGGGAAGGAAGCCCCAAAGGAGGAAGGGCCGCCAAATCCAACGCCCATCCAACGACCTATGGGGGGAGGAAGCCCCAAAGGTAGGAGGAACGCTGGGAATGAAGCCGGAGTCAACCATGTGGAAGGGACGAGAATGTAGCAAGAAGTACAACATAGAGCTCGCCGAATCCAGGAGACAATAATGCAGTAGGACATAGACCAATGACCCGAAAGAGGGACGGAGATGATAAAGAAAGGGTTCAGCACCAATGGAGAAGTAAGGACTCCAATTTGACGCCTCCAGGGAGGAACACGACATCGAAGATGCCGTCGTCAAGGTTTTCACCTGGGAATCCTACGAATGAGAGAATTAGAGGCACCAAAGCGTCGTCTCCAAGGAGAAACGTGGCGCCCAAAGGCGTCACCGCCGCCAACACCAGCTCAGGGCCGATAAGGGCTTTCGCCCAGCCCCTTTTACCTCACCCGCCATTGGAGCCAGTTCATGCCCCAGGGCACCCATATCAGGGCCCCCAAGAGCGGATCCAGCTTCAACTCCACCACCAGCCGTTGCCGCCGCCATCAAGCCCAAAAGCACACATGACAGCCTCCAAGGCCATAGGCCACCCACTGCAGCACACTCGTCGTCGCCTGGCAATCCCCATCCCACCATGGTGGTAAACCACGGAGAGAGGAGTGGGAGCAGATCCACAAGGACCAGATCCGGCCATGAAGGACTAAATCCGAGGGAGGCGTCGGCAGATCTTGGGGAGGCGGCCATGGCCGCGCATGACACGGTAGAGGAGGACGCACAACGCACCAGTGCGCATCCTAGTCCGGCGCCCGGCAGCGTGGCCCAAATCCAGAAGTAGCGGCACCCGGCGCAAGGATCTGCAAGCCCGCTGCATCCCAGGCCGTTGCGCCATGACGACGATGGTGGACTAGCGCCACTGCTGCACCGGTCCTGGGTGGCGCCCCCACGCCACATTTGGCCCCGGACATAGCGACGGCCGAGGGCGTGCGTCCAGGGAAAGGACAGAGGGGAGGAGCCCGGCCGTCNNGGTGGCGGCGGGCTAGGGTTCGCCCGTGCCACCCCTTGAGCGACGCGGACGAGAGCGAGTGTCTATATTTAAAAATAAAAGAGGGGGGGTGCAAGTAGAGAGTAAGATATGTGATAGACTGCAAAGTGTTGAATTGGAGCTTGGGGAGGTGTGTTTGGCTTCTTGTGTCTGACGCATTCACATAAGCTTGCCTTCAAAGGGAAGCCAGCTAACGGGCCCTTGAAGAATATAAAGGCGTGTCAAGCTAAGCACGCGCATTGCTCATATGGATCTTGTATGGTTGTACGTGAAGTGTTTACCTTATTTACTGTAATCATCTGGCTAGAAATTCTCATTTCCAAATATATGTAGTAATTAAGTGGGGGAGAATACATCGTGAATCAGCTAATCAGCTAGCAGGCACATACCAATTCGGGCGATCTGATCACGAATCTGCATGCATACATGACTCCTTTCCAGCTCGACCCAACCCATCCATGCATCTCCCCTTGTTTGAACAGTTGGCGATGAAGAACACGCGGTAGAGGTCTGTATCTTACCATATTGTGGCAATGGGGGTGTAAATCCTCCCGTTTTATGAGGTTTGCTCCTCGGATATAAAGCCCCCTACACCCTTCCCACCCTCCCAACTCGAAGCCAACCCAACCATCCCCCTTGTGTGTGTGTTTTTTTCAGCTCTCGCCGTCGCCATGGCTCGCAAGAAGGTGACCCTGAAGCTGATCGCCGACCGGTCGGCCCGGCGCGCGACGTTCAAGAAGCGGTGCGCGAGCCTGATGAAGAAGGCGCACGAGCTGTCGACGCTGTGCGGCGTGGACGCGTGCGTGGTGGTGTACTACGGCGGCGAGGGCGGCGCGCCGGCGTCTTCGCTCCCGGTTGAGTCGACGTTCCCGGCGTCGGCCGAGGACGCGGCGCGCGTGCTGAACCGGTTCAGGGAGATGCCGGAGGGCGAGAGGAGCAAGAACATGCTGGACATGGCGGGCCTCCTCCGGCAGCGCAACGACAAGGTCCGGGCGCAGCTGGACAAGGCGCGGCGCGCCAACGACGAGCGCGAGGCCGCGCTCCTCCTCAGCGGCGCCGTCGACGGCCGCCGCCCCGTCGCGGGCCTCTCCGCCGAGGAGCTCGCCGTCCTCGGCCACGCGG
>LAPY01000265.1:134930-145691 GCA_000970635.1 Eragrostis tef
ACGATAATAATGACTACTTCAATAACTTTTTTAAATATATATAGTTTCATATTATATGTTGTTTTAGCCTTAGGCATAGATTAAAGAGAGGTAGAAAAGTGTATAGGGAAGAGAGAAATATGCATTAGAAAGTAAGAATGACATATGATGTGTGAAAACTTAAGAGGCTAAAGTGACTTATAATATATATGGAGCGGAGGGAGAAGATATTGTTTTCATTGTCTGCAAGGGATGATATTGAGCCACCACAGGAGCTTCACCACTCGTCCCATCAGAAATTAAGCAGTGCATGCAGTATCATAATTCAAGTGCTTCGGCCTTGTTATTTTCATTGTTGAAATCGAGCCTCCAGACAAGACATAAAGCAGTAGCTAGAGAGCATGTGCTAAAAAAAAAAAAAAGTAGCTAGAGAGCAGAAGGCTTGCCACGCAACGTAAGTCCATTAACCTTTGATTGACTTTTAGGTTCTAATGAGATCTTCTTTTCTTTTCTGGCTTTTTGAAACAACTGTTCATCTTGTTATTAAGCAAGCAAGAGGTTTGAACGTGAAAAGTGCTACATGTTTTTTGACGTGATTAACAAGCCAGGCAGCGTTTTTTGACGAGGCTAAGGCGAACGCTTTAATTTGGGTAATTAACAACAACCAGGCAGCGTTTTTTTTTTTCAGGCCTTGCCTTTCAAACTTAAACATGATGATAAAATCTTTTGTAACAGAACAAATGGCTCGACAACGATTTGGTGTCTGGTCCATTCTTCACCGTTTTTATGTCCATGCACGAAGCAGTTCAGAGAAGAAACTGCGTGAGTTCAGAGATAAAAATTCAGTTAAATTAAATGCATACACTAGTGGGCAGTAGAAAAGATTCATGTTGTCATTCGTACATGAATTCTGGGATCGATCGAGGGTATGAATGTAACTGGATCGGTTTTCTGTGATGATCGAGGCGAGCTGAACGATTTCAACAAACAAACAGAGGAGGACATACAGAGGAGGACGAGCAGGAACGGGGCTGACGAAACACACCTTACTACTCCAGGGGCGACCTCATTGTGGGCCTGTTCTTGCGAGTCGTCTTGGTCTCCACGGCTTGAAGTCGCGACCGAAACATCTTCGGCTCGGAGGCGGTTCATCGGGGGCTTCCGAGTCGGTGGTTCGCCGCCCGCGTCAGGATATATAATCAAGCAGGGGCCTCGCTACCCAACACAAATTCGCCGCGACGCGATCAAGAGAAGAGAGAGTCGGCGATCGGTTCGATCGTGCGAACCGCTGCACCTATGGCCGGAGAAAAAGGGAAGGGGAAGCGGGCGGAGGAGCAGGGGAGGAAGGTGGCCCCTGTGGAGAAGGCGATAAGGAAGAGGGATTGGCAGGCTTTCGCCAAGCGGATGACGGAGTCGAGTTCTACAAGTCGGTCGTGGACGACGATTGCCAGCGCGTCTTCCTCCCAGAGGAGCTGATGCCCTACCACCCGTTGGGCGTCGAAGGCGCCAAGGCCCACAACGATATGATGAGCGAGGTCGTCAGGGAATTCAGGCAGCACGCGGCTGGTCGTCTCAAAGAGCACGAGGAGAAGGGCTACCTCCCGGGCTTCCCACCCACCAGGAAGCATTCTGAGGCCATCAAGCGTCTTTTCAAGTAGGAGTTGTGTCAATCAAGCTTGCTACCTATATATTCAGTTGATCGATCTCGCTGCGTCGACTTTTATGTATTCTGTCTCGACTGTGTCTACGTAGTAATTCACTGCATGCGTGCTAACTAAGTAGTAAACCTACGTATGTCTTGTATATGTGCTTGCTAATCCATATCTTATCCATTGTGCTTGTGATTCAATAATGTGCTTGATGTATATCCTTCGATGGGATTCACCGGTCTTCTAATTTGGGATGGTTGCCTATGCTTTTTATGTTGTCGTTCCTAGCTGCAGCTTGTACCATTTTCTTCCTCGTGATGCAAGTAGCATGAAACAGCCCCAAAATGAGGACATTGACGTCCACCTGAGCCACGTTGGTGCCGATTCCTCCTCAATCACATTGTCGGGCTTGATCATGTTGTCCTGGGTGTCATCGTCGACGACCACGTTCCCCGGCTTGATGTCGCGGTGTATGATGCCCGCCCTGGTGGACCTGTCAATGCCGGCGAGGAGCTAGAGCATGATCGTGCGCACCTTACGACCATCATCTTTTCTATATGTCTGGTGAAATGAAAATGGGATCGGGGATACGAATTCATGTGCATAAGGGATTCTCCTATCCATGGCTGTGCCAGCAAGCTTGACCCGAGGAAGAACCGGAGGTGGAAGATGAACAGACGCGCGGCCCACGTGATATCGGTGGAAGCGGGAGTGCGCGAGATTTGTCTCGGGCCCGCGTATGCGAGCCTAATGATTCACAGGTTCATGGCGCCTGTGTACTCCATGACTATGAATCTGTTGTCGTCGCCATGTACGGATGGGGTCGTTGTGGGACGTGGGCGTGGCACGTAGGAGTGTGGCGACCGACGGGTGGCCCTAGCACGCCAAGAGGAACATCATCACATTCCCAGACTCAAACTCGAACTGGGTGCTGGCGTGCTGCCATGGTCGCACAGTTGCTTCACCGTAGGTGTCGTCAAGCTTCGTTCTCTAGGCGACAGTGACGCTCTATCATGAAAAGGGAAGGGGAAGCGGGCGGAGGAGCAGGGGAGGAAGGTGGCCCCTGTGGAGAAGGCGATAAGGAAGAGGGATTGGCAGGCTTTCGCCAAGCGGATGACGGAGTCGAGTTCTACAAGTCGGTCGTGGACGACGATTGCCAGCGCGTCTTCCTCCCAGAGGAGCTGATGCCCTACCACCCGTTGGGCGTCGAAGGCGCCAAGGCCCACAACGATATGATGAGCGAGGTCGTCAGGGAATTCAGGCAGCACGCGGCTGGTCGTCTCAAAGAGCACGAGGAGAAGGGCTACCTCCCGGGCTTCCCACCCACCAGGAAGCATTCTGAGGCCATCAAGCGTCTTTTCAAGTAGGAGTTGTGTCAATCAAGCTTGCTACCTATATATTCAGTTGATCGATCTCGCTGCGTCGACTTTTATGTATTCTGTCTCGACTGTGTCTACGTAGTAATTCACTGCATGCGTGCTAACTAAGTAGTAAACCTACGTATGTCTTGTATATGTGCTTGCTAATCCATATCTTATCCATTGTGCTTGTGATTCAATAATGTGCTTGATGTATATCCTTCGATGGGATTCACCGGTCTTCTAATTTGGGATGGTTGCCTATGCTTTTTATGTTGTCGTTCCTAGCTGCAGCTTGTACCATTTTCTTCCTCGTGATGCAAGTAGCATGAAACAGCCCCAAAATGAGGACATTGACGTCCACCTGAGCCACGTTGGTGCCGATTCCTCCTCAATCACATTGTCGGGCTTGATCATGTTGTCCTGGGTGTCATCGTCGACGACCACGTTCCCCGGCTTGATGTCGCGGTGTATGATGCCCGCCCTGGTGGACCTGTCAATGCCGGCGAGGAGCTAGAGCATGATCGTGCGCACCTTACGACCATCATCTTTTCTATATGTCTGGTGAAATGAAAATGGGATCGGGGATACGAATTCATGTGCATAAGGGATTCTCCTATCCATGGCTGTGCCAGCAAGCTTGACCCGAGGAAGAACCGGAGGTGGAAGATGAACAGACGCGCGGCCCACGTGATATCGGTGGAAGCGGGAGTGCGCGAGATTTGTCTCGGGCCCGCGTATGCGAGCCTAATGATTCACAGGTTCATGGCGCCTGTGTACTCCATGACTATGAATCTGTTGTCGTCGCCATGTACGGATGGGGTCGTTGTGGGACGTGGGCGTGGCACGTAGGAGTGTGGCGACCGACGGGTGGCCCTAGCACGCCAAGAGGAACATCATCACATTCCCAGACTCAAACTCGAACTGGGTGCTGGCGTGCTGCCATGGTCGCACAGTTGCTTCACCGTAGGTGTCGTCAAGCTTCGTTCTCTAGGCGACAGTGACGCTCTATCATGAACTGTGGCTGGAGAGGGAGATCCAACAGCGGCACCACGTCGATGCAGTAGTTCGTGAGCGCCCCCCGCAACGAGAAGGCCATTGTCACGAATGCGCTACCTTAGGAGAAGTTTGAGGCTTGTGTGTGGGTGCTTGATAGTTGAGAGCATATCAGGTGAAAACTATCTAAAAGTTAGAAACCTGAACTAGCAATGTGAAATGTTGGATAATGCATCTACGGTTGACATGGTTGCAACTAAAAGCCAAAAGTCAAAGACTCGGCAAAGTTAAAAGAGACGTGCAATATGGCCAAAGGTTATGCTGGATTTCACATGCATCATCTCAATCGCAGACCCATGTTACAAGTTTTCATGTTTTCAACTTTTAGGTGATTTTAACTGGATATGCTCCCGTGCTAAATATATTAGGAGAAGTCAGTTGGCACATAGCCAATTCTGTTCTGCACATATCGGATTCAATTGGTGGATAAGTTGGACTGACAAGACGATCGAGGTCGCCCGGCGCCGATGCATTACCTACCTAAATGTCATGAAATATGAGTGCTTCTATATCCAGTTAAAATAATTATAAACTTTTTTTAAAAAAAGGAAACTGATGTGCCTTCGTCAATCAAGGTAACCCGAACACCTTGCAACCAACAATGTTAGGCAAATTTATGTAATGTTTTCCTCAAAATATTGAGCATGTCACAATCAAAATGTAAAGTGAGCTTTGGTTCTCTGCTATATCCCCCACTTGTTGTCATATCGGTGCCTCACATAAAGATAAGAATATTCTTGTCTTTGCCATGTTATTTTTCATAGGATTTGATCACCATTCTTTAGCCATGTATTGCAAAAATGTGTGCCAATGTGAGGTAATGAATCAAATATTTCACGTATAACTGGTTTATTTTTCTTTTTTATCTGTCTAATATATATTATAAAGAACGAGTTTTCTGCAGTCCATGTTTCACCACCAAGCCATGTACGAGCACATTCCACGCTTGCAAAGGCAAGATTCTTCTCACGAGCACCCCCATTGCATTGAGTCCGTATGTAAAGGTGAGTGAATTAGCAACCCCATGATGGTTATCTCACTAATAGTGACTAGGGAATTCAATCGCGAGCGGGTCCAATGAGGAAGTTGGGGGCGCATGCCCTCTCCCCCCAACATTGCCTGAACCACCAGAAGGATATGGAGATGTGGATATGGAAGGGGACACATATGGACTTTGCATGTACCGGTGAGTATGAATATTTGTACTGAAGTTACATCAAATAATTTAAAGATCGTACAAAAGAATAATATTGTAATTGCACGTTTGTTATGTGATCATCCTTAATAAATAAAGGCTAATACATTCAACTATCCCCTCAGCTATTTGTTTGTCTATTGACAACGTTTCATAGAACTTGTTTACTACACTTACAATGTGATTTATTGATAGTCCAGACAATTAAATGATAACATTGATAGTTTAGGTACCCTCTTATCACATTACCTAGTAATCAATAAAGTTATCTTTTTGTCGAAAAAAATGGTACCTCCTCTATTTTTCTTTTGATGACGTTCAGACAAAAATTATAGTGCAAAATTGAACTAGAACCTTTGTCTGAACGTTAAGAATAAAAGATCGGAGGGACTCGTGCCCTCGTTTTGGAGCATTTATATACGTTCTCAGGGGGAGATAAATCGCATGGCGAGGTTTATTCGTAGAAAACTGCCGGGTGTATCTCATTGCGTTGATCCGTTGAACGTCCACGCCTGGCCTCGCATCTCGTCAAGCCTGCCGCCGCACGGGGAGGGACCGGGACGCACGTGAGACCACACTGCCAATATCATTTGCCATTGACGGACGGGCAGCCGATCCATGAGTATGCTATGCAGGTGCAAAAGGCAGGTCAGTGCCAATCGAGTGGCAACGTAACGGATGATTGGCAGTTTGGCACCGGTGCCTTTCTCGTTCTTTGAGGAACACATGATGGCGTGTACAGTATGTGCATACGCTTCCCGGCGAAATCAAATCCGGACGTAGTAGTACCAATTACCCGACCCCTCGTGATCACCGGCTTTATCTGTCTAATATATATTATAAAGAACGAGTTTTCTGCAGTCCATGTTTCACCACCAAGCCATGTACGAGCACATTCCACGCTTGCAAAGGCAAGATTCTTCTCACGAGCACCCCCATTGCATTGAGTCCGTATGTAAAGGTGAGTGAATTAGCAACCCCATGATGGTTATCTCACTAATAGTGACTAGGGAATTCAATCGCGAGCGGGTCCAATGAGGAAGTTGGGGGCGCATGCCCTCTCCCCCCAACATTGCCTGAACCACCAGAAGGATATGGAGATGTGGATATGGAAGGGGACACATATGGACTTTGCATGTACCGGTGAGTATGAATATTTGTACTGAAGTTACATCAAATAATTTAAAGATCGTACAAAAGAATAATATTGTAATTGCACGTTTGTTATGTGATCATCCTTAATAAATAAAGGCTAATACATTCAACTATCCCCTCAGCTATTTGTTTGTCTATTGACAACGTTTCATAGAACTTGTTTACTACACTTACAATGTGATTTATTGATAGTCCAGACAATTAAATGATAACATTGATAGTTTAGGTACCCTCTTATCACATTACCTAGTAATCAATAAAGTTATCTTTTTGTCGAAAAAAATGGTACCTCCTCTATTTTTCTTTTGATGACGTTCAGACAAAAATTATAGTGCAAAATTGAACTAGAACCTTTGTCTGAACGTTAAGAATAAAAGATCGGAGGGACTCGTGCCCTCGTTTTGGAGCATTTATATACGTTCTCAGGGGGAGATAAATCGCATGGCGAGGTTTATTCGTAGAAAACTGCCGGGTGTATCTCATTGCGTTGATCCGTTGAACGTCCACGCCTGGCCTCGCATCTCGTCAAGCCTGCCGCCGCACGGGGAGGGACCGGGACGCACGTGAGACCACACTGCCAATATCATTTGCCATTGACGGACGGGCAGCCGATCCATGAGTATGCTATGCAGGTGCAAAAGGCAGGTCAGTGCCAATCGAGTGGCAACGTAACGGATGATTGGCAGTTTGGCACCGGTGCCTTTCTCGTTCTTTGAGGAACACATGATGGCGTGTACAGTATGTGCATACGCTTCCCGGCGAAATCAAATCCGGACGTAGTAGTACCAATTACCCGACCCCTCGTGATCACCGGCACGACTGCTGCGAGGTAGGGAAGCCATGCTCCTGCTGGGGGCTACAGAAACGGAGATTGTTCCGTGCCGATGCCTGGGGGGCGTGCACTTTCCCCGCGCGCGCACCAGGGTGCAGCAACAGCAAGCAGCAGCCGGCGTACGTACGCCTCCGAACGGAAACGCGAGCAGAGCAGAGCAGAGCGCCCGAGAGGGAAAAAGGCTGGGGGAGCAGCAGAAAGCGATTATCCGCAGCGCCCGCGCTTTTCTGCCAAAAAGGAGGAGGGGACGAGGACGCTCGGGAAACAAATTGGCTGAGGACCGTCCGTATTGGGGCGTTTGTGCGGACCCTGTTTGGATTCTCGCCCCTGCCCATCCGACGCCCAGCGCTGCGACGGCTCCCGCATGTCTAGTCACAACGCTCGGCTCCCTGGCGAGGCCACGGCTCCAGTCCGTCCGCACGCTTGGCTTGGTCCACTCGCATCCATGATTTCTCGAGATGTCTTTCGTGGATTGAATCGCATCGATTCTTCGCCCTCGACACTCGCCGACAATTCATAGCTGCCAACATCGAATTTAGCCATTAGTACAAGGACGCTGCAGTCACCAAGCACGAGATGGACGTACGCCGCTGCCGCCGGCAACAAGGACAATGAGAATGGTCGCCGACAAGCATGAGAACGACACAGCTGCCCGGAAAGAGAAGGACGAGGTCGAGATACTCTTCTCCGCCGGGCACGAGGATGACGCAGCTGCCCGGAACGAGGACGTCGTGGTCGACACACTCGTCGCCTCCAGGCACGAAGACACTGTAGCACCCGGGGCCAAGGGATAGCCACTATCGGGAAACAGGGGGCCTTGAGTTGTATGCAGCCTCACCGCACGCAAGGAAGCTGTGTCCGATCGAGCTCGTGTAGCGGGCAATGGCGGTGACAGATTGACCTTGCGTCGTTGTTCTGTTGAAGACGAGCGAATCGCTGGGAGCTGACCGAGCCGTGTGCATCCCTTGAGCCGAGCCGAGCCGTGCCGTGCGATGAATTGAATCACCCTTGCTGCCAAGCCGATCGCTTGTCCCTCCGATTCTCTCACGCTATCCACGCGGCGACAATCCAGAGAGGGTCCGCACAGCTGCCGAATGCGGACGGTCCTCAGCCAATTTTTTTCCGGACGCTCGGCTCAGCGCACATGCACCGCGCTGCCGCGCCATCGCGGCGGATGGATGCCGTGCCTCTGTCGTCGGTCGTCTCCCTTCTGCGGCCCGCCCGCAATGATGCCGGCCCAATCGCGGCGGATTCTCCGACTCCATAGGCCGGCCCCCTCCTCCTCCTGCGCGCCTCCGCAGAAGAGAGAGAATGAGAGATCCGGCAGCCCCGCCCACGTGCGCGCGCGGCAGGCCGGCAGAGTGACAGGGTCACTGGGCCGTCGGATCAGAAAGTGGAGTGGTGGGGTCGCTGCGGCTCGGCTCGTGTCACCGCTGTTTGCTTGTACCCGTCGCAGGGGAAAGCTGGTCCGTCCATCCGTGGGGCCCGCCAGACAACGTGGGGTGGATAGGTAGGTAACCAAGCCGATTCGGCCAGGCGACGGATGACGTCAGCGTCGTTTGTTTGTTCGCTTCCCTCGCTTTCTGTTGGGGACTTCTGAATTCTTCCTGGCTCGGCTGGTGATCTTCGACGAGTACTAGAAGCGGACAAGCCCTGAGATTTCATCGAACATTGAGTTTATCAAGGTTTCTTTAATATGCCGTCTTTCAACGGATAAAAGTTATCTTAAAGATAACATGCTGATCTTCTATAAGAGTTCGCATCCACAAAAAGGTTTGGCACCTTGATGTCGGTTTTTCGCCGTCTGGTGCTGTAGGTGGTTTCAAAGGTTGGGTTGTTTGTCCATTAGTGTACAAGATGGTCCGATAACAATGATGAGGTATATGTATGACACATGTCTTTTTCGGCAACATTCGTCTAACAATAAATCTCGTTTGCACGGATATATTACCATTTCGCAAAATAATAATAACAGGAATAACGTGACATCCAGGACAACTATGCTAAAAATCTGCATATGATTCGCGTGTACTAAAGTATGTCGGGTATTATCTGGGAGCGTTACTATCAAATATTGGATACGGTCGTAGGCATGCATGAGGATTTTTGGAGTCTTGCTGCTTGACCATGCAGATATTGTCGTATAGCGGTGCGCGTCATGGTATTTTTTTGGCTACGCCGTTTTTGCTTATTTCAACTGTAAGGTGTTTTCAACAATCGGTTAAGGAAACATGTCACCACCTAGCTTCCTATATCAGTGAGTCTGTTCTTGCTTTAGTGAGCACCGCCATTAGCTTAAAAGTGCCATTTAATAAAGTAGAAAATATATAATTATCATCAATTCACATTCATAATTAATATTACACATCTTATCATGGCGTATGTCTTGTGGTCTATCCAGGTTGTCAAGCCCATCATGGCCATCTCTTGTCATAGTTTGTGATGGCTAAGCTTGAAGATAATTGTGGCATGTAAAATGGCTTCTGATACGAGAAGTGCTTCATGTACAATTGG
Source organism: Eragrostis tef (assembly GCA_000970635.1). Taxonomy (NCBI): domain Eukaryota; kingdom Viridiplantae; phylum Streptophyta; class Magnoliopsida; order Poales; family Poaceae; genus Eragrostis; species Eragrostis tef. The sequence goes on from LAPY01000265.1 coordinate 144,669, forward strand.
TTAGTACTATCAAACAGTGTTTGTTGTCTAAAATTTCCTGTTAGCCTACAGATCCAACATTTAGCATGATTCTTTAGATACTTATTTTGATATATTTGGTCAGCAAGCAAGTGGCGCTAGTATTTGTCATTTCAAATAAAGTTGATGCCAAGGGTACCACTATTATCGAACATGGTTCGGTTGTCCAAAAAATAATGCAGAAGAAAAGCTTAATCCAGATCATAAGCTTTAATCCCTGGACCAACCATGGTACTACCGGCCGGGAGAAATGATAGAGAGCCGACCCTGTAACCAGCTGTCTGCCTCTGGGCCCCGGCATGCGGGACCCACACGTCGGCGGCAGGCCGGCAGTCCAGACCACAGGGGAACGCCTCTGACCGGTGGACCCTGGTTACCAGCGTAACAAACCAGGGTCACCAACCCAAACCCTAGGGTTAAATACCGCACCCACGTTTGATGCGCTGCTTCTCTCTGTCCCCGCACGCGCCCGCCCGCCCGCCCCCTTCCCGAAGACCTTGCCACGCCAAAAAGGAAGGAGGAGACCGCCACCCCCACGCCCGCGTGCCCCACTCCTGCTCTCTCCACCACCCGTGCTCTCGCGGCGGCGGCGGAGCCCCGCGCCACGAGCTAGGGTTCTGGACTCGTGCTCTGCGCCTCCGCCTCCTGCCCGTTGTCGACGCCCGCTGGTTCCTTCATCAGCCTCAGTCGCCAGCCCGCCGCCCGCCGCCGGTGGGCATGGATCTGCCGAGCCTCGCCCTGGTGCTGCGCGCCGCGCTCAGCCACGTCCCCGAGGAGCGCAAGGCCGCCGAGGAGAGCCTCAACCAGGTGAACGCCGTCCCCTCGCCCCCTGACACGACCTATGCTTCTGGCTCTCTGACAACCCAATCCCACCCATTCGCACTGTTTGATCGCGACTCGCTGCGCGTGTCGCCGTCGCCGGGGCCAGTTCGGTGCCGGTGATAGGCGAGCGAATCGGCGAGCCCAACCTGAGATTTTCCGGCATGCTCGATTTCCATAGGCGGG
>LAPY01000265.1:164985-192318 GCA_000970635.1 Eragrostis tef
GGGGGGGGGGGGGGGGGGGTTCGAACCAGGTCATACATATGCTTGGTACGTACCATGCAATTGCACAGTTTCAAATTGTGTTCTAATTCCACAATCCGGATCGTGAAAACAAATGGACTGACCTCACAATTCGTATTGTGAATCTGGAGCCAGATTGTGCTAAACTTCATAATATACCCAAGATATGTGCTTCTGCTAGATTGTCTGGAAATTGCAGTCCAAATCACTCTAGCTAGAATCTAATTAAGGCAATCAAATAGCATCAGCTTTTACAGTTCAGCATTCACACAGTCCAATTTATGGATTCCATCCACAATCGAAATTGTGCAAAAATCTAGGAGCAAACAAACGGGACCTGAGTTTGGAAAGTGCATATGGGAAATGTACAGACTGGCCAGCCAAACGAGTGCAAGCCAGCAAATTAACGTCATATGTAACCTTCCGTTCATTTCTTTGGCCCCCTTCCAAATAAATGCGGTGTTGACCGGATGACGATGCAAAAAGAAAATGAGTTCCATCATCTTAAAATTTATACAGGCAACTACGAACGGACACATGCATGCTCAAAGAATTGTGCTGTATACATATTGAGCTATAATGCATCGATCAGCTGCAACCAAAAGCCTAAGCTCATGAGAAGCGTGGACAGTTCATTTATAATTCAACACTTTCTCTCACGTGCAGGGGATCCCTCATATTTCATACATGGAATAAGAGGGCTACAATGTATTTCAAAACATCTCTAGCGCTCTGATATTATATATTAAGATGCTATGCACCGACTAATTACAAGCCTAAGCTGAGGAAAAAATGTTGACAATTCACTTATATTTTGACGGCTTCAACTCTTCTAGTTCAACCCCCACCAGCAATGTGATAAATTGTATAGACCAGTCTTTGAGCAACAACCGCCCTTCGTTTATTTCCACCACCTGCTCCTAGCTTTGGCCCTAGTTACTACTTAAGTACTGAAATTCAAAAGGGAGTTTGACCCCAAACAATAAGGTGAAGCTGTTAGCTCAGCAGCATGCATGCTCGCATTACATGGTTTTAGGCCTCATACAATTCGGCGATCATGTGCCCCAGTTCCTTCTTAGGCCGTGAGAAATGACAAATGCACGAAAAGAAACGCGCATATAGGACCCATCTCACAGAGAAACCAACAGTTAGAGATAGCTAGGGCCGGGGTCAATATCATAATATATATTGTATGCAATATAAGCGTGCGTATATAATTTCATGCATGGCTCCAAGCTAGCCCTTCTGTTGAGCATCACTAGTACTGCCCGCATGCTCATGTGAACTGTGTCCGTGCAGTACTGAGTGAACAGAGCACAGTGGGGTCGATAACGTACTGTTGCCACTAGCAGGCCATGGCCCTGCAGGGATCGATTGAGATATTGCAAGCTGAATTCAGGCGCCCCGGATTGGGCACATGCACTGAACTTTGCCGACACCGATCGAGGTTGCCTGCTAAGGTGTCCTGCCCAACAAGTTTGATCCTAGTAAGGTTAACTTCAGAGGATAGACAAGAAGAATACGTTTTAGAGTTCAAAATTTGTCCCTAAATATAGAGTGTTCTAATTATATGACAAACTTTGGGGTTAAAATGTGGTATATTAGTCTTTTAACTCTTAAGACTATTTTATGTATCGGAATGCTAGGAAGCCTTATACTTAGGGGCAGAGGTAATACATACTTTTACGCGGTTCAAGATTACCAAAAAAACAGCTTATGTGCGATATATACAACATGAATTTTAGTATCAGTTGACACAAAGGTATGCAGTGATGGAACTTGAAATTGAAACTAGAGGGGACCACCTTGAAGCCTTAATCAACCAAATTCCAAGGTTGTATATAGCACGTGCATTTTGTGCATTTTGGGGTGGGGTTGGGGGGGAAGGGGTGAGAGAGAGGAATATGCATTCCATCAAAAATATGTACCGTCATTTTTTGAACCAGTCAATAACAAGACTATTTTGTGCTAATAACATATATATCGCCAGTATAGTATTTTTCTATAAGATTTTGCAAAGCCAAGGGTACCATCATCTCCTAGCAAGATTTCTTTCTTTTCAAATGTCAATCTTCTTGTGGGAGTTCATTTTTATTCCATGATGTCTTGGTCACATATTGTCGTTATATATGTTGGTTTTGAAATATATTTTTCTATTAAAGTTACTGTAAAAGGCTGATACTTTCTTGCAAGCCTACAAAATATGTAGATAAAGGAGAAAATAACTAGGCATTCTCTAATTTTTGGGGATTTATCTACATTATTGAAATGAAGAAAATAGATTAAAAATATATTGTAGAAAATACACGAGAATTTAAAACTTTTATAGATGAAAGTATATCATCTACCCGATCTCCACATTATAAATTTGGATAATGTAAAAAGAAAAAACTCGACTGGTGGAGGTAAGACTGTCCTCATGGCTTTCTTTGATAGAGAAGCTCAACCTTCTCTAGTTGAGAAAACACCCGACCCCCAGCCTCACCCTAGACCACGTAGTAACCTGAGGTCACTGACTACTACCACAACAACCCTAGATTTGGGCCGCACCGTTACCACATGCCAGGGTGTCCTACAATGGGGGAGGTTCGACGAGGGCCTTTTTGTTCCACAAATTGTGCAGCACCCAGGGATTGAACCGTAGGCGGGAGCTCCACAGCCGTTGGCCTTTGCTACTGCAGCTTGAGCCCCTTTGCATTTGGAAAAGCGTGAAATCTGAAAGTTTACAGAATTTGAATTAAACCAGTAAACTATATGCACTTGACACGGGCACATCTCTTATACTAGAACTGAAGTATTTGATATCATTCCTTATTTTGTAAGATCACCAGTTGAATAACGTTTGCTTTCCAGCTGAGATAGTGATGATGCTACTCTGATACAGTGATACCTATGATTCTCATCTCAAAATTCATACACAGTGCATGGCATTATTGACCTAAGCGAGGCAAGCAAACTTCGAGCCACATCTTCGGAGTTAGCTTCAGCTGTGGAGTTGGACACAGGATTTCATTGTTACAATGTTACTATCTTGTACTTATTAGGATTTTGTGGTATGCAAGGTCAAAAAGTAAAGCGTTGCTCTGTAGATCCGTCTCCAAAGCAGAAACTGTAGTACCTTGACAAGCCAGCCATTTTGGATGGCTGTGACAACACAGGACGCTGGGATGGCCTACGTTGCCACCAGTGCCACCGGAAGTTTCAACTTGCACAACACCAGGTGAATTATTGTGTCTGTCCTTTGCTAATTGTCATGTGCGATTGAGCATCTATATAAAGAGGAGGAGGGATCCAGGAGCAACGCAAGTCTCAGTGCTGGCACTAGAGCAGATAGAAGGATGGAGATATGAGAGGGAGATAGATCGAGAGGAAAGGTTCAGTGGTTGTCGGTATGTATGGAGAGAGAGAGAGAGAGAGAGAGAGAGAGAGAGAGAGAGAGAGAGAGAGAGAGAGAGAGAGAGAGAGAGAGAGAGAGAGAGAGAGAGAGAGAGAGAGAGAGAGAGAGAGAGAGAGAGAGAGAGAGAGAGAGAGAGAGAGAGAGAGAGAGAGAGAGAGAGAGAGAGAGAGAGAGAGAGAGAGAGAGAGAGAGAGAGAGAGAGAGAGAGAGAGAGAGAGAGAGAGAGAGAGAGAGAGAGAGAGAGAGAGAGAGAGAGAGAGAGAGAGAGAGAGAGAGAGAGAGAGAGAGAGAGAGAGAGAGAGAGAGGTGTTCATCAAGGGCCAATGGGAGAAGAGAGAGAGTACAGCCTTGCCTCGATCGCATCGGCCTTCTGTATGTTCAGTTAATCGAGTGTGACGAAGGCTGTACCCTCTCTCTTCTTCTCTTAGCTTCTTGATGCGAAGGTTGAATGAACATATTTTGCAGGAAATGAAAGGTTTCAGATCTTGTGTGTGACCAGGAACCCTAATGCTTCGGTTAGTTTCCTTCTTGTGATTCAAAGCGCTCATGACACAGACCTCATAAGCCTAAAATCATGGTTTAGGACTGAGTGATGAATGCAAGCGTCCAGTAAATTTGGTCAATTCTTTGCTACTTGATGACTTCACACACACACAAAAAAAACTGTCACTGGTATATGCAGTTAGCAGTGTATGCACAAATCGGCTGTGTTTGTGCCACTCATGCTGTTCATTACTGTCTGTCAACCCAGTAATACCTGAATCCCATCGGCCTCTAGATGATCACAACTAGGGGATCAGAAGCTTGTTAGGTGATCCATCGGCATCCTAGAGGCTCTTCTAATAAGGCTGCACAAAGATTTTTCAAAATGCATGCTCGCACTCCATTTCATGTTGAAATCTAAGAAATTTTCCTCTCTTGTACGATGGATAAAATATGTATTTCGATAGAAGAAGCAATTATTGTTGTCGTTGCCAAGTTATCTCCTTAATATAATATATTAACCAAGCGTGTCAAGATTTTTTTTGTGACATTCTTCTTTGTTCATTGTACATTCTCGCTCGGCATACCTTCATTTTGTCTTTGTTAAACAAATAAGAAATCTAATATCATCTACCATTATGAGGTTAAACTTTGTTTTTCGTTTTATTTTATTTATTTTGAATGGTACAATTAATCTTTATCTCAAGGAGTCCTAACCAATATCTTTTGTTTAATTATTTCGTTTTTCTTAGATATGACTATTGATCTGCAATTGTTGCCAAACTCAACCAAAATTCATGTCAAAGGTGTTATTGATCCCTCATTCCGACGTCAATTATGTAGATTCATGTCAATTTGAGCATTCCACTAAACCACAGAAAAAAAGGACGGAATGAAAGTGAATGTATTCATATATCAAGATTATCTATTTGAGACGATAGAAAATTGCAAAGTATGCCACAGAACATTTTCAAGAGATAAATAGATACTGCAGAGGAAAAACAAATAGTAGCCGATAGCTTTGTGTGCTAGAGAGCATCACTTTGTTTTTTAACGAGAGAGCATCACATATAGTCATGTTTAAAGAATGGTTTTTGGCATGTCAGTTCTCGAGACTAACAGGGCCTTTGGTCAGCTGTCTTCATTATTGCTTTGCATTTCAATATTTACTGTTTATTTTTTGAATTTGGCAATGGTTATTTATTTTATTCATCATGGAAAGGAACTGAACTTGTCTCAGATGGTCGGAGCTGAAGAAGGTGTACGTGATTGTTCATTCCCCAACCATGGAGGTTTGAATCCTGTTACACTTGAATTTGAGTGTCTATTTTAATTTGGTCGCTATTTCGTCTTCTTCATGTAAAATCACTACAAGAAATCTGGCCTTTTACGACGACTCTGGGGTGAATAGCCTATATAGCTCCTCGTAGATTTTATCTTTTTTATTTATCATTTAATTCTATGTAGATAATTGAGCGAACTATAAACTTGTTTTCAGCAATATATACATCATACATAGCGCCTGAATAGTGGCAAAGTATGTTTGCTAAACTAAAGCAGTCCTGGTCGGGTGTATATCGGCTGAGAATAGGCTAGAAGTTGGAAATATGAAATTCTGTCAAAAAAACACACTTAGAGGTTCCAAAAAGCATACATTTGCTGCTGAAACTTGGAACTCTAACTCTACATCATTTTCAATATAAAAAAATGTGAATGTTGGGGTTAGATTCACTAAAGGCAAAATAAGTATTTTTTGTCCTTTAGTGCATAGCTTTGCAAAAAAAAAAAAATTCACATTTTTAATCTTGCAAACTGCGTTGCAAATTTTGGATGCTACCGTAATATTGCGTCAACCATATAGCTAACTTTTCAGAATTGTTTGGAACATATATATATAGGTATGGTTTTTATAGAGTTTTCATATTTTCTTCTTCTTCTTATCTAATATGTACCCGTCATGCTCAATCAAATGCCATAAAATCAATGTAACCTTGTCGCTGTGGACACTTTACCGACTTTTTTAATTTTTCCTTTTACAATTTACATGTACTAAAGAATGGTATCCGTTATATATAATCCTTTAAAGAAACAGGATACTTTTTCTCGATATATATTTACTTGATATATATGTTCTTTCATCACCTGCAGTGGTCAATGGCCAAAACGGAGTGCTGGTTACACATACAAGCCTTCACTGATATATGCAATTGCAATTTCTACCGACAAAGTTCCCAGAATAATTACGTCAGGGACTACTTAATTGTTTGTAGACGATTGTTTCCAGATATCCTATGATACAGACGATGCCGTGCGAATAGGATATCTGGATACAGTGTCTTCCCACATTTTTGTCTAGTACGTACGTAACTGACAACGCAATCTCGACAGAACAATCGTCGTCCAGACTCCACAGTGTATCGATGCATGTTTTGATCAGTGTCCTGCGCAAAAAAAAAAAAGGTTTTGATCGGCGTGTTGCTAATACGAGACTGGAGTTTGCAGAAGAAGCACTAATAATCACTGGTCGCCTGAATTTCTTGTCTTGAAACCGTAACCAGAAGTCCAGAACAATCCTCAACGCTAAGACTTGTGAATCTTTCTCTCTCTCGTTCAAATGAGCTCGATCTCAAGACTCTCAGAACGTCGTCAAGCGCGGCTACCTCTTCTGGGCCTGATGACCTGATGGAGGATCATAAACGTGGGCTGTATGGGCCAGTGCTCCGTGGGCTAGTGTTCATCCTGCCCATCAGGTGTTAGTTTTTTTTAAAGGAAAAAGTCCATTTTACTCCCCTAAACAATCCACTTTGTCTATTTTACTCTCTAAACAAAATGATGGCTCATTTTACCTTCCAAACAATTCTATTTGGTGCAATGTACACCCTATTAAAGTTTGTTTCTTTTGTTTCTCATTCTACAAGTGGAATTTGAAGCTCGAATTTGGCATGATATTAGTTGCGACAATAATTTATGTTAAAATATTTTGTTGATATCATATTTATGCATAAAACATTAATTTCTATCGAACTATGTAAATAATATCAAAATAATATGTCATAATTTCTTAATATAGGTTTTTGTGTGAGGTACCATCATGCAACATTTGAGCTTCAAAATCAACTTGTATGCTGAGATAAAAAAAAAAAGACAAACTTCAAAAAGGTCTTGTCTCTTGTGTTTGAAACAGTGCGTTTGATTACGTCTTTGAGCAAAATCATTAGTATCTGGCATATTTACATCCGAATAATTGATCGACTCGTATGCTATAGGTGCATGTCTCAAACATTGTAGAATGTAGGTTTCTGGACTCGCAAGTATATGCATCGGACGGTGTGCATTTGATTACGTCTTCTAACAGAATTAAGTATATGCATTCAACGGTGTGCATTTGATTACGTCTTCTACCAGAATTCTGGTTCTTCGGTCCTGTTCTATTGATTATGTGCATGTTTTTTAAGAGAAAAAGTTTATTTTACTCTCCTAAACAATCATTTTGTCTAGTTTACCCCTTAGAAAAATGATGGCTCATTTTACCGCTCAAATAATTCTATTTGGTGCAATGTACACCCTATTGAAGTTTGTTTTTTTTCTTTCTCAATCTACAAGTGGAATTTGAAGCTCAAATTTTGCATGATACGAATTTCGACAATAATCTATGTTAAAATATTTTTTTGATATCATATCTATGCATATGACGTTAATTTTTATCGAACTATGTAAATAATATCAAAATAATATGTCATAATTTCTTAATATAGATTTTTGTGTGAGGTCTCATCATGCAAAATTTGAGCTTCAAAATCCACTTGTATGCTGAGATACAAAAAAGACAAACTTCAAAAAGATGTACATTGCACCAAATAGAATTGTTTGGTGGGTAAAATGAGCCATCATTTTGTTTAAGGGGTAAAATAGACAAAGTGGATTATTTAGGGGAGTAAAATGGACTTTTCCCTTTTTTAAATATAAATTTCACGATGACCTAGGACTAACCTAGGGTGCCGGCGTCCGTGCTTAACTGACGGGATGACCTAGGGCTAACCTAGGGTGTGGCGACTCCGCCGGCGACCAAGCTCGGCGAAGGATTTTCGACTGATCAGGCTCTCCCCTTTGTCTCTCCTCCGGTGTCTCTCCACTCGGGCTGATCTAGGGGTCGACTAGTTCGGCTGCCCGGCCTTGGTGGAAGCGAGGGTAGGCTTTCCAGAGGGTTTCTGATCGGGAGTGCTATGGTGCCGGAAGCGGCTGGAAGGAAGGCAAGGAAGGCGAAGGTGGATGTCGACGATTTGCTGAAGAATCTACAGTTTGATGCGGAGAGAAAGGGTGTCAGGTGTGCGGCGAAGGATAGAGAGAGTTTGCCAGAGGTCCATCAAAGACAGGGGCGGGCTCCCTCGAGGAGGGCCGCAAAGCCCAATGAGTTGCCTCAGTTGGAACTGTCGCGGCCTTGGCAACGCCGCGACAGTAAAGGAACTTCGCGAGCTAGCGAAGGAGGCTGCCCCATCTGTGTTGTGCGTCATTGAAACACAAGTCCATAAATCACAGGTGGAAGGTTTAAAGAATACTCTTGGATTTGATCAAGCTTTTGCTGTTAGTAGTCAAGGATGTAGCGGCGGCCTTGGAATTTTCTGGAACAATAATACAAGTGTTACTATTTTACCGTACTCAAAATATCATATTGATGCAATTGTTAGAGAAGCTAACGAGGATCCATGGAGGCTAACATGTGTGTATGGGGAGGCACAAGACGTGAGACTTATTAAAGGTTATCAAGTCCACGTCGCCTTTACCCTGGGTTTGTATTGGAGATTTCAACGAAGCCTAAATCGGGATGAACATGAAGGCGTACAGGAACGTAGCTACGCGCAGATCGCAGGCTTCAGAGAGACCGTGGATGTGTGTGTGGTCTAAATGACCTCGGCTTCGGAGGCCGACGATGGACTTATGAGAAGAAGGTAGCAGACGGTGCTTATTGTCGGGTTCGGCTGGACCGAGCATTGGGGACATCAGATTGGTGCGAACGTTTTGCATTGGCAACTGTCTGGCACCTCACTGCAGCTGCTTCGGACCATTGCCCCATCACCCTGATGTGGAGGCAGAAAGAGCCAAGGCGACGACGGAAACATCGGTTCAAATATGAGGTCATGTGGGAGACCCATAATGAATTCACGAGTACGCTGGCAGACGCTTGGAAGAAAGATGAGGAGGTATCCAACATAGGTGATCTGCAGCAGAAACTCAAGCGCGTGAGTGGCCAGTTGATGCGATGGGAGAAAATGACTTTGGCAATGTCCGTAGGGAGTTGCGCAAGCTAAAAGATGAACTGGAGCACATGCAGTCAGATCCACATAGGACATGCCCTTCGCATGCAGAGATAAAGATAACAGAAAGAATTTTGGAGCTTAATCACCGTGAAGAACTTTTGTGGCGACAACGATCAAGGATTATGTGGCTCACGGCTGGTGATAAAAATACCAGATTTTTTCACTTGCGTGCGAGCCGCCGGAGGCGAAGAAATAAAATAGTTAGGCTTAGAAAGCCTAATGGTCAGTATACTGTGAATGAAGAAGAATTGGGACAGGTGACCAACGAGTTTTACATGAACTTGTATGGCTCAGAGGGAGTGCAGAATATGGAAGCAGTGTTACACACGGTCCCAACCAAGGTCACGCCGGCGATGAACGATAAATTGTTGGCACCATTCACAGGGCTAGAGGTAAAGGAGGCATTGTTTCAGATGTTTCCAACTAAGGCGTCGGGACCTGATGGTTTTCCGGCACATTTCTTTCAGCGTCATTGGGACGTATGTACGTGGAGCGGATGTGACAGCAGCGGTTTTACGGATTTTGCGTGGGGAAGATGACCTCAAGGCTATCAATGAGACATTTATAGTTCTTATCCCTAAGGTAGCGAGTCTGGAGGAGTTGGGCCAGTTTTGACCTATCAGCCTGTGCAATGTAATATACAAAATTGTCTCTAAGGTTGTTGCAAACAGACTGAAGCTCGCACTGCCTGAGATTGTGTCAGAGGAGTAGTCGGCATTTGTGCTGGGGAGGCTCATCACGGATAATATAATCACGGCGTACGAGTGCTTACACTTCATGAAGAAAAAGCGGCGCGTGATCTGAGGTGTTGTGCTCTCAAGTTAGACATGAAGAAAGCAAACGACCGAGTCGACTGGGAGTATTTGAAGGCTATTATGCTCCGGCTTGGGTTCCATCAGGTATGGGTTGAGTTAGTAATGAGATTGGTCACTTCTGTATCTTTCTCAATATTGTTGAATGGTGAAGCTCTGGAACATTTTCAACCCGAACGAGGCATCCGTCAAGGAGATCCTATCTCCCCCTATCTTTTCTTGTTAGCAGCAGAGGGGCCTTTCGTGCCTCTTAAAGTCAAGAAATCAGTCATCAGTGCTCAGTGGCATAAAAGTGGCACCGTCAGCTCTGGCAGTGAACCACCTACTCTTTGCAGATGACAGCCTCCTGTTTTTCAAGGCAACTAGGGAGAGTGCACAAGAGGTGAAAGATGTACTCGACATATATTGTCAAGCCTCTGGCCATCGTGTAAATATGGAGAAGTCCTCAATCCATTTTTCCAAGGGCTGCCAGCATGCCATCAGAGCTTGAGAGACGAGATAAAAAAATACCCTTGAGGTGCACAACGAAGCTTTAAAGGAGAAATATTTGGGAATGCCCTCAGACGTGGGGAATGCGACCAATGGTGCCTTTAAATGTTTGAAGGACCCGGTTTGGAATAGAATACAGGGATGGATGGAGCAGTGTTTGTCGGCTGGGGGTAAGGAAGTACTCATAAAATCCGTGGCTCAGGCGATTCCCACCTTCTCGATTTCATGCTTCAGACTCCCGCGAGGACTATGCCAACACATTAATGGACTTCTGCGTAATTTTTGGTGGGGCTGCAAGGAAGGCAAACGGAAAACATGTTGGGTGGCATGGGATGGCATGATCCAGCCAAAATATTTAGGCAGGCTGGGATTCAGAGATTTGGAGATGTTCAACTTAGCACTTTTGGCGAAGCAGGCTTGGAGAGTGCTACAAGATGATACCTCTCTGAGTGCACGAATTTTAAAAGCAGTATATTATCCTAACGACAGCTTTCTAGAAGCAAACCTTGGCTATTCTCCATCTCACATATGGCGTGCCATCTTGGGTGGCCGAGAAGTACTCAAACAAGGTTTGATAAGGTGGATCGAAACTGGCGAAACCACTAATATTTGGTCCGTGGACTGGTTGCTGACTCAGGGGATGAGACGACCTATTAGGTGTGCTACAGAAAATCCATCTCAGCTTGTTAGTGAGCTCATTGATACTTCGACGCTAGCTGGGATAGACTTGATCTCCAGGAATTTTTTACGCCTACCGAGGTCGAGGTAATCATCAACATACCTTTGAGTACCCATCGACAAGAGGATTTCTGGTCTTGGCATCATGAGAGGAGCGGTGTCTTCTCTGTTAGATCAATTTACAAAATGACAGCTTTCTGGAAGCAAACCTTGGCTCTTCTCCATCTCTCATATGGCGTGCCATCTTGGATGGCCGAGAAGTACTGAAACAGGGTTTGATAAGGAGAATCAGAACGGGCAAAACCACTAATATTTGGTCCATGGACTGGCTGCCGACTCAGGGGATGAGACGACCCATTAGGTGTGCTACAGAAAATCCACCTCAGGTGGTTAGTGAGCTCATTGATACTTCGACAGCTAGCTGGGATAGACTGATGCTCCAGGAATTTGTTGCGCCTACCGAGGTCGAGGTAATCATCAACATACCTTTGAGTACCCGTCGACAAGAGGATTTCTGGGCTTGGCATCATGAGAGGAGCGGTGTCTTCTCCGTTAGATCAGCTTACAAAATGCTCGCTCTCAATAAGTTTTTGGCGGATAATCCTGGCAGATCCAACATGAGAGCAGAGTAGAAGGAGTGGACTAATATGTGGAGAGTGCGGGTTCCATCAAAGGTCAAAGTGTTTCTCTGGAGGCTAGCGAGAAGCTCTTTGCCATCGAAGGATATGCTCCACCACAGAAATATGACGGACAACAATGCGTGTTCGATTTGTGACGAAGTCGACTCCTGGAGACATTCGCTTCTTGATTGCAACTTGAGTGAAATCCAAGAGCAGGATGCAAGGGGCACTTGAGTGAAATCCAAGAGCAGGATGCAAAGGGCTGGTTGTCTGCAGTGATGAACTCTCTAGCGCATGATGACATGACACGAGTGGCAGTCACCTTGTGGGCAATATGGTATGCGAGACGAAAAGCAATGCATGAGAACAACTATCAAAGCCCGTTGTCGACTCATTGCTTCGTCAATAGGTTTGTCGCTGATCTTGGTTTGACTGTGCAACCGAGTGAGAAGAAGGCACCTAGACGAGGAGCCTTGCCTCGCTGGATCGTGCCACCGAGCGGCCTGATGAAGATAAACGTGGATGCTGCCCTCTCCAAAAATTCAGCTATAGCGTCTGCAGCGGCAGCGGTGAGAGATACACATGGCAACTTTGTTGGTGCGTCATCCTTGGTGGTAGAAGAGATCACAGACCCAGAAACGATGGAAGCAATTGCTTGCAAGGAGGGGCTGGCGTTAGCAAGTGACCTGATCATGCAACACTTCAGGTTGACGTGCGACTGCGCCAATGTCGTGAAGAGCATCGGAGAAGCAGGCATGGGAGTATATGGGCATATTGTCCAAGAGATCAGAGCTAGGACTAGAAATTTTGGAAAAGTTGAATTTGTTCATGAGAACAGGTCGTCGATTGTCGACGCTCACAACCTAGCTAGAAGTTGTATTAGTGCTGCTTTAGGCAGACACGTTTGGTTTTTGTCGCCGTCCGATGGCGTTTGTAATAGCTATGATACTTCAAGCTAATAAAGGTTAGCCGTCTTTTCCTCTCTCTCTATATATATATATATATTTCGCGGGCGCTGCCTTGATTTATGTTGTACTAGACTACTAGTCACCTATAGTCCGTATTATGTTAGCTTGTTTGGTCCATCCAAGCTCACAAGACCATTCTTCGCGTAAAATGAGTAGGGCAAAATTTTGGACAAACGCCGGCTTTAGCATCGAAACGGTGCCCACTAGGCCAACATTGATCGTGGACCTCATGGTTACTCCGGTTTCTCCGTGTGCTGGTGAGTTGATGGAGGTACCAGTCACAAATACATAATGTTCTCGACGACAACACGAGTTTTTCCTCCCTTTTCATGCTTTTTAAGTTACAAAAGTTTTTGTCTTTACTACCCGTGCCTGGCGGATCCATGTAATCGATAGTATAAGAGTGCTCCCCACACAATTGCTGAATTGCACACTGGAACAACTTGACAACTTGAGCCTCTCTCCTCGGACGCTTGTTGACAAAACGTCCAGCTCTGTTGTCCGTGATCGATATTCAGGTCGTCGAATGTCGACGCTCACAACCTAGCTAGAAGTTGTATTAGTGCTGCTTTAGGCAGACACGTTTGGTTTTTGTCGCCGTCCGATGGCGTTTGTAATAGCTATGATACTTCAAGCTAATAAAGGTTAGCCGTCTTTTCCTCTCTCTCTATATATATATATATATTTCGCGGGCGCTGCCTTGATTTATGTTGTACTAGACTACTAGTCACCTATAGTCCGTATTATGTTAGCTTGTTTGGTCCATCCAAGCTCACAAGACCATTCTTCGCGTAAAATGAGTAGGGCAAAATTTTGGACAAACGCCGGCTTTAGCATCGAAACGGTGCCCACTAGGCCAACATTGATCGTGGACCTCATGGTTACTCCGGTTTCTCCGTGTGCTGGTGAGTTGATGGAGGTACCAGTCACAAATACATAATGTTCTCGACGACAACACGAGTTTTTCCTCCCTTTTCATGCTTTTTAAGTTACAAAAGTTTTTGTCTTTACTACCCGTGCCTGGCGGATCCATGTAATCGATAGTATAAGAGTGCTCCCCACACAATTGCTGAATTGCACACTGGAACAACTTGACAACTTGAGCCTCTCTCCTCGGACGCTTGTTGACAAAACGTCCAGCTCTGTTGTCCGTGATCGATATTTCTCCTTGACGCACTTCCTAAAAAAAAAAATTTCTTCTTGACGCAGTCTCGGCGCTTGAAAATGGTTTTACTTGACAGAATGACAGATGACAGCCATTGATTCGTCGTCCTTGTCAAACAACCACCAAGTCTATCGATCATCCGGATTGCTACGTACCCGCTTGCTCGTGTCCGTGTTATGCTAGACCGCCCGCCGGCAAGGCGCTCGCCGGTGATCGACTCGGACTTCCTCCACAGAACACGTAACACATTAACACACTGGCGGAGCGCCCCATACGGCAGGGTGGGGCAGCTGCCCCAGCTAGCCGGCGGCAAAAATTTTTACCCTTCCCCCTCCTCGTTGGGGCTCTCCCGTGTTCTCTGCGTGCCTGCGTTCAGGAACGGCCAGCGGCGGCGATTTGTTTCGTGACTTTCGTCGGAGGTTGAAGAAGAAAGGCCATTTGGGCTGCTGGGCCTCGAAACAAGAACGTAGACTGGCCTTCATCCACTCCAATCGACACTTGACGACGTCGCCGAGAGACCAGACGCCTCCTTCCCCAATCCGCATCGCGGCGCCGCTCTGTGCTTCTGCTTGCTCTGTGTAGCGCGGCTCTGCATCACGCGCGGCCTAGGCCAAGCATAGGCTCGTTGTTTCGAAGGCCGTAGCACTATCCCTGTCAAGCTTTTTGTCTCTAACTTGGACGCATGAAACTTTTGGAGTAGTTCTTCCTTGGTTAGAATCAGTGCAGCACCCATGTTCAGTTCTTGTGTATAAATCTTGTAGCTTTGGAGCCGATTTCTGCTTCTTCTTCAAGCTCTGTCCGTTTTGCCCCACCTAAATTTTCGGCTGTGCTCCGCCACTGATTAACACATGGCACTTCATCGCCCCAAAAAAAAAAATACCATGGCATGTAGCTGTCAGTCAGGTCGGGGTGACAAGTGACAACGCCGTGGCCGTTTGACCCAGGGCGCTGGATGGATGTGGATCTATGAGAGACAGGGTCCGTATCTGCAAGAAAGAGAAAAAATCACTTCATTGTAACACGCGTGTATAGCCTTAATTTCAGCAAATTCATTTTTCGTGGCACTGACTGTCATCAACCAAACTCTTCAAGAGGGATTGAGACTCTACTCTGTACATCATCAGTCAAGTCATACTCCAGTCCGCACGGCGAATTTGATCGATCAGGAGTTGCTGTCCAGGTTGCCGCCTGCCTCATCTCCGGGGAAACCAAACGAAAAGCGCCGCTGTGCTTCTGCAAGTCCGGTCAAGTGCCCATCCATCGCAGGCACATGATCCGACGCGGTAGCGCATGTATTCAGTCAACGGGTCTTGCCTGCACAACCACATGACTTCAATCTGACGAACATTGCTGGGCGCTATGCCCCTTCATTCGGCCCGAGTCATACGGCCATGATAGTGCTGTTAGTAAAGGGTGTTCGTTTCACGGGGTTTAAAGTTTAGAAGGGTCTAAAAAAAAGAATCTTGTCATTTAAGAGTATTAAATAAAGTTTAATTACTAAGCGGAGCGCCCCATACGGCAGGGTGGGGCAGCTGCCCCAGCTAGCCGGCGGCAAAAATTTTTACCCTTCCCCCTCCTCGTTGGGGCTCTCCCGTGTTCTCTGCGTGCCTGCGTTCAGGAACGGCCAGCGGCGGCGATTTGTTTCGTGACTTTCGTCGGAGGTTGAAGAAGAAAGGCCATTTGGGCTGCTGGGCCTCGAAACAAGAACGTAGACTGGCCTTCATCCACTCCAATCGACACTTGACGACGTCGCCGAGAGACCAGACGCCTCCTTCCCCAATCCGCATCGCGGCGCCGCTCTGTGCTTCTGCTTGCTCTGTGTAGCGCGGCTCTGCATCACGCGCGGCCTAGGCCAAGCATAGGCTCGTTGTTTCGAAGGCCGTAGCACTATCCCTGTCAAGCTTTTTGTCTCTAACTTGGACGCATGAAACTTTTGGAGTAGTTCTTCCTTGGTTAGAATCAGTGCAGCACCCATGTTCAGTTCTTGTGTATAAATCTTGTAGCTTTGGAGCCGATTTCTGCTTCTTCTTCAAGCTCTGTCCGTTTTGCCCCACCTAAATTTTCGGCTGTGCTCCGCCACTGATTAACACATGGCACTTCATCGCCCCAAAAAAAAAAATACCATGGCATGTAGCTGTCAGTCAGGTCGGGGTGACAAGTGACAACGCCGTGGCCGTTTGACCCAGGGCGCTGGATGGATGTGGATCTATGAGAGACAGGGTCCGTATCTGCAAGAAAGAGAAAAAATCACTTCATTGTAACACGCGTGTATAGCCTTAATTTCAGCAAATTCATTTTTCGTGGCACTGACTGTCATCAACCAAACTCTTCAAGAGGGATTGAGACTCTACTCTGTACATCATCAGTCAAGTCATACTCCAGTCCGCACGGCGAATTTGATCGATCAGGAGTTGCTGTCCAGGTTGCCGCCTGCCTCATCTCCGGGGAAACCAAACGAAAAGCGCCGCTGTGCTTCTGCAAGTCCGGTCAAGTGCCCATCCATCGCAGGCACATGATCCGACGCGGTAGCGCATGTATTCAGTCAACGGGTCTTGCCTGCACAACCACATGACTTCAATCTGACGAACATTGCTGGGCGCTATGCCCCTTCATTCGGCCCGAGTCATACGGCCATGATAGTGCTGTTAGTAAAGGGTGTTCGTTTCACGGGGTTTAAAGTTTAGAAGGGTCTAAAAAAAAGAATCTTGTCATTTAAGAGTATTAAATAAAGTTTAATTACTAACTGCAGAACCTCTCGTCTAATTCGCAAGTCGAATCTAATGAGGATAGTTAAGTTGTAATTAGATGATAGTTACTGTAGCATTATTGTAGCATTACTGCAGCAAAACATAGATTAATTAGACTCATTAGATTCGTTTCGTAAAGATGTACTCATCTGTAAAAAGGTTTTGTCATTAGACTTTATTTAGTATTAGATTTTTTTTGTTTAAAGCCTTCTAAAATTTAGATTAAAAAAAATGAACAAAGCTTTAAGATGCTTGTAAATGATTGCATCTGACTTACGCGCAATGCTTTTGATAACAAGGTCCGTCCTTTCGTTTTCAGTAAATTCCGTGGAGCTAAATATCAGCTGAAGTTGGGTCACTTCAGGACAGGTTCCGATACTCTGCTTGACCAGATAAGCATCTCCGCTTCTTCCCAGCGTTCATACAACTATGTGCCCTCAAAGTCCAACACGGATCGTATTGGGACAAAGACAACCACTACTGTCTCAAGGAGGAAACATAAATCTATTTTTCGCCGCTGGTAGTTGTACGGCATATGGGCAAGCTGTATATTACGGCCGGTTCATGCTTTGGAACAGTATAAAGACTATGGAACATAGACCTTTGACTGCGGTGCCCTGTTTGTGTTCCTCCTTCCTAGCTCGTGCCCTTTGATCCTATCGCCACACTGAATCCTGATTTCAACATGACCATCTCGTGTATCTTTCAAAGGAGTAGACGCATCCCCATTTTTTTTCCCAGAGGGGCTGACTCCATTACTATACTAATCACATAGCCGAACTCTAGGATTTTAATACAATTCTTTACAACTATAATTCTGAAATTGCTCGCACCTGCAAAAGCAGGATCCTTTTGGATTTCTGCGAAAAGAGTATGTCCTTCCAACAAGAGAAGATCATCCTCGATCCTCCGGAAGTTGTAGTAGTATACGCCAACCTGTGAATGGAGATGTTTACTGAGAAGGTCCAATCAGGCCAAAGATTCAACTAGGCCAAGGTACTAATAGTATTATCTGACAACTAGCATGATTGAAGTCAAACTAAAAACCGATATACAAAAAGATCAGTGTACTACTATATTAGT
The DNA here is from genome assembly GCA_000970635.1 of Eragrostis tef. Taxonomy (NCBI): domain Eukaryota; kingdom Viridiplantae; phylum Streptophyta; class Magnoliopsida; order Poales; family Poaceae; genus Eragrostis; species Eragrostis tef. Next base: position 182,761 of record LAPY01000265.1, read on the forward strand.
ACCACACTTTCAGGTCGCTAGCTATGATCAGTTGCTCTTTAACAAATGGATTATCCCGTCAACTAAGGTGAATATTCCGATGATACCAAAAATATTCCGTTGATCCACATCGAACTTAAAAAGTTTGGGAAAATATAATAGATCAGACTAAGCCAACACGATCTCACTTGTATACAACTCTAGCAATAATAAAGAGTTTTATTTCGTAAGGATGGATCAGTATCACACAGTTTTGATTAAGTAGGGAAAACTACTATTCAAATTTATCGGTAACACAGCATTGCCGTCGCAGATGTTTGTAGAACTACTTAGGAGTATTTCTGGAACGTTGAAGACTCCGTCAACGACTGAACACACCAGCTATCGAGGTTTATATTGTGTAAGCATGGCAGACTGGCAGTTTGTTAGACAGGTTACGCATCTTCATCTGACTTGATTAGTAGGATAGTGGGTTGCACGATGTGGATTGATTAATTGCTAGGCCTTGAAATAGTTGACCGGAAAAGCAGATAGTTTAGGTGCGATATAGACTCATCTAAAAACAATTTTCACGGGCCACGTGTCTGCGCAAGGGTGCACCAATGGCGGTAAAATTGGAGAAATTGAGCATGTTAATTTGGTCCGTAGTCGTATTCTGCCTCACTTTTTATGGCATTTGTTTGGTCCCTACCACTGTCAATGTTGTGAGTTAAAAATCTTCATCACATTTAGCCAAAGTATGGAAAGTGGTGGGGCAAAGTGCTGTAATGAACAAAATACCCTTAGTATTGTTTTTTAATAATTGATACCAACTTATTCTTGAACTATTATTTAGTCTCTTGGATCAATCTAAATGTTTATGGATTGAGATGGTTTGTCTGATCCACCATATGTTAAGATAACAACTAAGTAATACAGAGTTGTAGCCTAGTGAAACTCTTGGAAAAAAGTTACACTAAGATAGGCATTTGCAAGTAGGATGGACACATGCAGGCCGTAGGATCGGGCACACGACCGAAGGAGGCATGCGGGGCATGGCAGCGTTGAAGCGGTCGTCGTCCTTGGCGCCGTCGTGGGAGCTCAAAGCAGCCGGTATCCTGTCGAGCGAGGTGGATCGTGTGATAAAAATTAAAGGCGGTCAACCCGGCAGCGTCGTGTTGACCAAACCAAAGACGAAGATGAACCGAAGCAGATCACGAGGCGGGGCCCCGTGCCTGCCATCACCGGACGCCGCTTTGGATGACCCGACCCGACCCCAAGATTCCTCGACCCGTCGCGCCTTGCAGGTTGCACGTTGGCAGACGCGGCAGTAGACAGGGAGAGGGTATGGAAATGGACAGATAGGCTCACGGAAGTTGCCAGCGGTCAACTGGTTAAATTGGCTCGAAAATGCCCGCTTGAACTTAAAAGTAGAGGTCAAGTCTAAAGTTGTAAACCATATTATAAATACTAGCCGTTAGGCCAGTCTCAATGGCTCTTTCATCATCATTAAATAAGATGCCACATCAGCAAAATAGATGACATGGCACATCAATTAATATGAAAGAGGAGAGGTTCCTTTCATCCCTATGAAAGGAGTGTGGCACACTTTCATATACATGAAAGCTCATTGAAAGACCCATTGAGAGCTAAATTTTTCATCCCAACATGTTTTAACCAATCTCAATACAAGAAATTAATGCTATGTTTTGCTTATGAAACCGTGAGATGAAATTATGCATTGAGAGAGATCATTTCATTAATCATGTGAAAACTCTAAATCTGATATGTCACTTTTGAAAAGTGTGAAATAAAAGTATGCACTGACACTGGTCTTAGTGGCTTAGGGCGACCAGAAATTGATAACGTTGGATGAAGGTAACTGATGTTCAATGTTTGTAATCTTGAATTGCAAACCACAATGAATTGAAGTTGATGCGAGTATACTGAAGATCGCCCTGGTTCATTTCCTGCGCATGTTAAGCATTTCGTGCCATGAGTGCTTCGTAGATACCACATTTCCTAGTAACAAGATTAGAACTAAAGGAATATACTCTGACTTTAGTAGTGCCATTTCGGACAGCTTGCATGATAGAGTCAAGACAATAATAACCATGCATGCATAAACAACTCTTCTACGATAGCAATGCCACTAGATTTTCAGTTCACCAGCTGTAACAAATGGGATTATCCTGCCAACCCTAGTGAATATTCCAATCAAACCAAAATATTGCAACGGCTCACACCAAAATCAAAAGCTCGAGGACATATAATAGGTTATATCGGCTCGACACGGTCCCACTTTGTAATTAATCAATTATTTAACAATGCCTTAGAAGTAAGCTTAAGAGATTCATATCTTATATTTTAAACGTCAGAGGAGCTGTTATAATAAACATAATACCTTGCAGATCTTCAAAAAGTGACTTGTAGGGTTGAAGTCACTATATAATGCTTGCAACGCCAACCCTACAAGTCACTATCACTATCAAAACAGGCTTAATTAGCTTATATTATGTATAATATATATCATTTGAATATGGATGTTGCTTATACGGATTAGGCATATTCATCTAATCTGAGAAAGTATCTTTATGTACCGTAATTAATGTGATCATTGGTTGCACGTCCTCGACTAACTGATAATTAAGAAGGTTTAGAAATAGTTGACTAGAGGAAGTTGTTCAGGTTTTGGATTCCACTGCAGGATTAGTCAAGTCTAACCACGTGTCTGCGCGGGAACTGATGGATGTATCCAACAACCACTCAATATCTAAACTAGCTGGTTAGTCTTGCTCACTTGCTTCAAGCACTCCTCTGCGAATTCGTCTCCAGTCCAGTGCCGCTAAAATACTCGCGCGCCTAGCTGGTACCTGGAACGAACTCCTTGGCTTCACATTTCCAAATTAAAACTGGATAGGTTCATGGACTCACGCATCCAAACGATAGGTTCATGGACGAGACTGGACCACGAGTTGGCCCTGGTTCGTGCTAAATTTTGAGCCCCGTGCACCCTACGTGTGCAACGGAATGTAGGTACATCGTACTTGGCATGCAGATAGGGTACCCGCAGGTAATTAAACGCACACGCGTGATACTGACGTCCTTGCGTGGCATTCGGCGTTGAAGCGGTCGTCTTCGGCGACGGGTACTCTGCTATGTATGTTCTCTTCTACTCGCCATGCTCGCGAATGCGACCAGGACCAGACGGCTCATCGATCCTTCCCGCCGATCCGAACGTGCTCCATTTTCTCCTGTCCTGAGATCGTGTTCCTAACCTCTCTGTTCATGTTCCTTTATTAACTGTCATTTTAGGGGCCTGTTTGGACGATGACCGAACCAATGTCAACCGCGCCGCAAATGCGGCCACAATGCAAGTCTCGCGAACAAAATGACAAGTTTTGGCGTCAAAAATGAACTACAGACCTACGGCCTTGTTGGGCGACATAACGGCACGCCGCAAGTTCGGCAACAATGCAAACAATGCCCATAGAAAGGTTGACACGCCTAATATCTATCATGGCAAACTTTAAACGCTATCCAAACACGCACTAAATTTTCATTAAACCTTATTCGAGGATGATACGGTACAAAAATAATGCATCTTATGCACTCTTCCAGTTCTAAAATAAGTTCGTTTTTATTTTTTTAAAAACAAATATCTTAAATTTGACCAAACTTATATAATACAATACCATATTTGACGACACCGTATACATAGATGGATCTAATTTCTAAAAAGATAACTTTGATGTAAGGTTGTAGTAACAATTTGTGGTGCTTCCATTTCCACGTCACAAACATGCCTTCTCTAACGTGGCATCTCTAGAAAAAAGCTTAGGTACAACACAATGCTCAAGTTGACGAATGTGCTCTCGCTAACCGACATTGATGTCACTATAGCTAGAGGCTGGTTGGGGGGGCCGCTTGAACTTAAAAGTAGAGGTCAAGTCTAAAGTTGTAAACCATATTATAAATACTAGCCGTTAGGCCAGTCTCAATGGCTCTTTCATCATCATTAAATAAGATGCCACATCAGCAAAATAGATGACATGGCACATCAATTAATATGAAAGAGGAGAGGTTCCTTTCATCCCTATGAAAGGAGTGTGGCACACTTTCATATACATGAAAGCTCATTGAAAGACCCATTGAGAGCTAAATTTTTCATCCCAACATGTTTTAACCAATCTCAATACAAGAAATTAATGCTATGTTTTGCTTATGAAACCGTGAGATGAAATTATGCATTGAGAGAGATCATTTCATTAATCATGTGAAAACTCTAAATCTGATATGTCACTTTTGAAAAGTGTGAAATAAAAGTATGCACTGACACTGGTCTTAGTGGCTTAGGGCGACCAGAAATTGATAACGTTGGATGAAGGTAACTGATGTTCAATGTTTGTAATCTTGAATTGCAAACCACAATGAATTGAAGTTGATGCGAGTATACTGAAGATCGCCCTGGTTCATTTCCTGCGCATGTTAAGCATTTCGTGCCATGAGTGCTTCGTAGATACCACATTTCCTAGTAACAAGATTAGAACTAAAGGAATATACTCTGACTTTAGTAGTGCCATTTCGGACAGCTTGCATGATAGAGTCAAGACAATAATAACCATGCATGCATAAACAACTCTTCTACGATAGCAATGCCACTAGATTTTCAGTTCACCAGCTGTAACAAATGGGATTATCCTGCCAACCCTAGTGAATATTCCAATCAAACCAAAATATTGCAACGGCTCACACCAAAATCAAAAGCTCGAGGACATATAATAGGTTATATCGGCTCGACACGGTCCCACTTTGTAATTAATCAATTATTTAACAATGCCTTAGAAGTAAGCTTAAGAGATTCATATCTTATATTTTAAACGTCAGAGGAGCTGTTATAATAAACATAATACCTTGCAGATCTTCAAAAAGTGACTTGTAGGGTTGAAGTCACTATATAATGCTTGCAACGCCAACCCTACAAGTCACTATCACTATCAAAACAGGCTTAATTAGCTTATATTATGTATAATATATATCATTTGAATATGGATGTTGCTTATACGGATTAGGCATATTCATCTAATCTGAGAAAGTATCTTTATGTACCGTAATTAATGTGATCATTGGTTGCACGTCCTCGACTAACTGATAATTAAGAAGGTTTAGAAATAGTTGACTAGAGGAAGTTGTTCAGGTTTTGGATTCCACTGCAGGATTAGTCAAGTCTAACCACGTGTCTGCGCGGGAACTGATGGATGTATCCAACAACCACTCAATATCTAAACTAGCTGGTTAGTCTTGCTCACTTGCTTCAAGCACTCCTCTGCGAATTCGTCTCCAGTCCAGTGCCGCTAAAATACTCGCGCGCCTAGCTGGTACCTGGAACGAACTCCTTGGCTTCACATTTCCAAATTAAAACTGGATAGGTTCATGGACTCACGCATCCAAACGATAGGTTCATGGACGAGACTGGACCACGAGTTGGCCCTGGTTCGTGCTAAATTTTGAGCCCCGTGCACCCTACGTGTGCAACGGAATGTAGGTACATCGTACTTGGCATGCAGATAGGGTACCCGCAGGTAATTAAACGCACACGCGTGATACTGACGTCCTTGCGTGGCATTCGGCGTTGAAGCGGTCGTCTTCGGCGACGGGTACTCTGCTATGTATGTTCTCTTCTACTCGCCATGCTCGCGAATGCGACCAGGACCAGACGGCTCATCGATCCTTCCCGCCGATCCGAACGTGCTCCATTTTCTCCTGTCCTGAGATCGTGTTCCTAACCTCTCTGTTCATGTTCCTTTATTAACTGTCATTTTAGGGGCCTGTTTGGACGATGACCGAACCAATGTCAACCGCGCCGCAAATGCGGCCACAATGCAAGTCTCGCGAACAAAATGACAAGTTTTGGCGTCAAAAATGAACTACAGACCTACGGCCTTGTTGGGCGACATAACGGCACGCCGCAAGTTCGGCAACAATGCAAACAATGCCCATAGAAAGGTTGACACGCCTAATATCTATCATGGCAAACTTTAAACGCTATCCAAACACGCACTAAATTTTCATTAAACCTTATTCGAGGATGATACGGTACAAAAATAATGCATCTTATGCACTCTTCCAGTTCTAAAATAAGTTCGTTTTTATTTTTTTAAAAACAAATATCTTAAATTTGACCAAACTTATATAATACAATACCATATTTGACGACACCGTATACATAGATGGATCTAATTTCTAAAAAGATAACTTTGATGTAAGGTTGTAGTAACAATTTGTGGTGCTTCCATTTCCACGTCACAAACATGCCTTCTCTAACGTGGCATCTCTAGAAAAAAGCTTAGGTACAACACAATGCTCAAGTTGACGAATGTGCTCTCGCTAACCGACATTGATGTCACTATAGCTAGAGGCTGTTTGGCGGGCATGACAACTGGAAAAGCGTCCATCTCCACGTGACGAACATGCCACCTCTTGCCTCATGCACCGTTTATATAGAAAAAGAAAACTTCGACTGAATGTAACGTTTCAGTTGACGAACACTCAAAGATACACAAAAGTTGATGTCACTATAGCTAGAAGTTGTTTGTTTGGAGTGACAACCTGGAATGCTTCCACTTCCACGTGACGATCATGCCGTCTCTCACCTCATGCACCGCCTTAGAACAGAAAAAGCTTGGTTTCAACGTCTAGTTGACGAGCACTCTCGATGACAAAAGTTGACGTCACTGTAGCTAGAAGTTGTTGGTTTGAGATGAGAATTGTTAGTACCGCCGCGACTTTTGTGTGACAAAGCATGCTCTTTTTTTTCCCCCTAAGTATGCAATCTAGGACTTGCCATTCATCAATCATTGGACATATCCTCCGTGTACCCCACCTAATCTCAACAATGATGCACGGTTTCATGTTTAATGTTTACCAATTTAATTTTTATTTTACCCTTAATCTACGCCATCTACTCCGGTTTCATGATCAAAATAAAACCCAAGCCACCCTTCCGGGACCGGGGACCGCAGCCGACGACCGCGGCGCGGCGGCGGCCGGAAACCCCACGCGCCACCGCCACCCCTCTGGCACCGATCCGATCCGGGCCGTCTGCCAGGTCATCCTCCCCCGACCGCCCGTTTTCATTTCCGCTTCCTTCCTTCCATCTTCCCGCTTCCCCGTGCGGGCCCCACAGCCCCGTGCCGCATTCCACCAAACCTCGCTCGCCTCCGAGACCCGACCTTTCCATAGTCAAACCTTCCTCCTACTTCTCCTTCCCCTCCTCTTCTCTTCTCTTCGTTTCAACAAAGGCATGCGCCTGGGCGGTGGTTGGGTGTTGTTCTGCCATCCGTAGCTTGGCTTCGAAGAGTTCCTGCAAGAAGCAGAGGAGGCGCGACAGAGGTTGGCGCCGCGCCATGGAGGTGGGCGAGGAGGTGGTGCGGGCGCTGGGCGCCGGCTTCGACCTCACGTCGGACTTCCGGCTGCGCTTCGCCAAGGCGGTGGGCCAGGGCCGCAGGCTGGTGGAGCTCGACGACTCTGCCTGCCGCGACGTCCCGCTCCCCGGCGGCGGCGGTGCCACGCTGCGCGGGGTGCCGCGCGACGTCGGCGTTGACAAGGGTGACCGCATCCGCTTCCGCTCCGACGTGCTCGAGTTCAACCAGGTAAGACCGTACCTCGCAGCCCTACGCCTTTTCCTCCTCTTCCTCTGCCGCTGCGCGCCGAGTGATCTCTCAGGACATAGTAGTCCCCTGCTCTGTTCTGCGGCAGTTGATGATGATTCTGCTCATGTGCTGCCGCGTGTGGATGCCGGGCAATGTTGGGGGATCAGGCGGGGTTGGATTTTCACGCGTTCGTTGTCAAGCCCTTGGCTTGTTGCGCCCGGAAGACTCTTCAGCGACCAGCCTGGTGTGGTGGTTGGAGCGATTGGATTGTTGGCGCGGCAGCTGGTGTAGCAATCGTGCCGAATTCGCCTTCTAGCAGGAGCAGCTGCATCTCCGGCTGTGTCGGTTTGGGACAGGGGCGGGGGCATGCAAGCGCGTTTCTTGTTCTTCGTTGCCGCCTGAAAATTTTAGCCATTTTTGCCGTGGAAACACCTCTCTATGCTTTCAATTTTTAGAATTTCGTTGTTTCCCGTTTGCAAATCAGTTACCTTTATGCTTAAAGTTTAATCACGCGTTAAGAAATGGCGCTTTTCTTCTTCTTTGTTTCCTTTTTAACCTGCGAGGGGCACAAATTCGATTCCTTCTGCCGCATTTCACCCTGTTTTTTGTGCCCCCACCAAACCGCGTAAACTTCCGTAGCAAGCATCACGAGTACTTGCACACCCAGTCATAAACGCCGGAGAATGTTTGTAGCGTCCTGGCTCCATCATGATGCCAACAGCCCACCGGAGTTTGGCCACCTGTATCAGCTGGGGATGTTCCCTTGCTCATGGCTCCCCTGGCACAAATTAATTTCGCGCAGATCCTTCAAAGATTTGGTGTGTGTTACATCACGCTGATGTGATTACGACTTCTTTGCCATTCCAAAATTCCTGTTCTTCTATCAGTAGGATTATGCACAAAATACTTCTTAGTAATGTTCTCCGCTGGAATGACAGATAATCAAACCGCTCCTAGAAGACATGTTTACTTTCACTTTGCTCAGCAAAAAATAATAATTGTCACTTCAGTTTCGGTTGCACTGAGGTTTGGCAAGATATCAAATGCTGTGTAACCGCGTAGCACAAGAAGAGGCAGTCCCTGTCATAGAAGGTTCAGAAGGTGGTTTCAGACAAAAACTAGTTATGATGCATTTCCTATGCACGACCACAACATCTCATAGGACCATGTGGCCTCATGAACGTGTAGAACCTTCTTGCTTTTCGACGTGAAAAGCAGCTTTAGTTGATGGCTTGGTTTAAGTACAATTTACAGGGTAGACTGGGATCACCTCGTTTAAGACCATGGCTATGTTATCGTATCTCTGCAGAACGCTTTAATATTTATTTGGTTCTGTTTTTACTTTTACTTTCTTAAAACCGTTGAAATTTATGGCGCTAAAACAGAAAATTTTGTTCCTTGTACTGTTCAGAGTGGTGTACTTATAGTTATCATTTTTTTTATGCTAAAAAGCTATGACTTCTTACATCCTTTGAAAAGTTTACTCCCGCATTAGTTTGTAAGTATTATCCCACTACTGTCAATCAAGGTAGTAATAAAGAACGTTAAATGCTGCTATTTCTGTTCCATGATGATTTTTGTGCAATTTGACTCCAGCTATTGAACTCTATATGTATATTATTATATTATATGCTGATCACATTTTTATTTTCTTGATTAGATGTCGGAATTACTCAACCAGAAATCTTCAGTCCAAGGGAAAGTTCCTTCAGGCTATTTTAATGCTCTTTTTGATTTAAGTGGAGCTTGGTTGACTGACGCCAAAGATACTAAGCATCTGGCGTTTGATGGGTATTTCATTTCCTTGTACAACCTGCACCTAAAAGCTTCTCCATTAGTTCTCCGAGATGAAGTAAAAAAAGCTGTTCCATCCAAGTGGGATCCTGTTGCACTATCCTGGTAATACTCATTGTTAGCTCTTTACTATCTGAGGTTCATTAGATCTTTA
>LAPY01000265.1:236054-247842 GCA_000970635.1 Eragrostis tef
ACCCCCACCCTCTCTGAAGGCAGCCGCCATCTCTCCCCTCCCTTCCCTCACCGATTAATCGGACCTGATCGAGCGATCAGTCGATTAAATCGTCTGATCGGTGCTCTGGCGTTCAGAAACGACCGGGTGATCAGAAAACGTGGCATCTGACTGATACAAATGCACTATAACATAGTAAAGACTTCTTCATAAAATAATGCAAATGATTTTCCAAAGATGATTAACAAAGCAGACATGAACTTGCCCAGTTCTGTTTGCGTCAAACAATCAAAACAGTGTGCAGCCATCACATGAACTCTTGCATGTTGTTATAACGCCCACAATTTAACTTGCCATACGATTCAGCATCTGATGCATGACTTTACAGGGACCAGACCAAGAACAAACTTTTTGACTACACAGTTAGCTGGTTCACAGGTTTGACTGTTGGTTTACCCATTGAACAAGTGATTCTCTAATATTAGTATTTTCACAATGTCAGTTGTTTTTTAAATATATAGAGGATCCAGATGACCCTTTATACTACAGCATCGTCCGAGATGGCAGCATCCCAATCGATTGGGTGGTACCACAATGCCACTCCAATCCCAACAGGAACGTTGGACGTTGGATCCTCATATTCTCTTCCTGGCCGAAGAAATTCTGCTGAGTTTACATGGAGACAGACAATTGTGTGTGTGTGTTTCAAGAGCTAATCGGTTCGGTTATAGATGTTCGACTTGAGCAGTTCAAGAGAACCAAGCAGTCTTTCTAGCCTTCTCCAATTCACATGCCTAGGCCCAAACCATGCAGCATTTCTTAGCCTGACTGGGCTGAAAACCAGAGACATTATTGCAAGCTTCCTAGGAAAGAAGTGCCCAATCCACACAACTATCACATGTGCCTGCACTGCTAAAAAGAAGGATATACAAATACACTCTTCTAAGATCATAAGTGCTTGCGGAGGCGCTAACAGCACGATGGCAAGTCCATCGGCTGTGAAGCTGCCTGCCCACGTTCGAATGGGCCATTACGCGCATGCCTCCCTGTGTACCGGCTGCGGATGACCCTCATGCAAGCCTTTGAGGCTTTTGTTGGTGTGGGCCCTGCTCCAGGTTTGGGCGGGTCCCTTTTCAATACAATGTCAGTTGGGGAGGTCTTTCCCCACTTATCAATTTTGTTTTAAAGATCATAAGTACTTTACCAATCTTCTCTAGATCACAAAAGGCTTATAACGAAGAATAAAATAGCATACCTTTGAGTGAATTATGCTCACTTAGCCTCTGCAACTGATGTTGGAGAACAGCTGAATCAAGGTACGAACGGACTGTTGACTTATATGTGCCATTAACTAAAAGAAGTGGCACTGCAGCTGCACGACGTGCCATTGAAAACGCCATCATCAATGCTGGCTCCTCTGACAACGACAGCCTAATTACGGACATGCGTAAGTTAAACATCATAAAGCTGGATAAGAGACTAACTTCATTTTTTATCTCTATAAACTTTAGACAGTTGGGCAGGATGTCAAGATAGCAATCGAAAGCACACAAAACAAAGACAGACCAACTGTATCAAAATAGTTTATAAATCAATAGCTTTTTTGTTCAAAATATTTAACCCGGCTTAAGCCAAAAACCCTACTAAATTTTTTTTTCAAACCAAACAAACTGTACTATAATGGAAATTGAAACAATGACCATTCATGGTCGTTTTCCCTGAAAAAGTAAAGATTCCCCATGCAACCTTTTCACTGCACAACTCAAGTTATTTAAAGTAAATGAGAAAGCACACTGTTATTTAAATTAAGGGTGCATGGTATAGTAAGGACAACCCCAACGGAAAAAGTAGCAACAGAAAATGATATGAAGAAAGACATAGCCAAGAAAAGGGAAATGATGTGCAGTTTATTTTTCTGTCTTATTATATTATTTAAAGATGCACTTTAGTTGCTTTGGTAGATCGACAAATGTCAAGTAATATGACAATAGAGTAAAATTGAGAATGAAGAACGAATACATGTGTTGGCTAAACATTGACTTCTGATATGGCAATAAGACGGAACTCAGGCTATCTGTGACAGATTTTACATTAACAGGCAACTGCTTTATGCTCCTGACTTTCTGCAAATGAAAAAAATAATTAAAAAATGGAAATGTGACCAGATGTAGGTTTGCTAATTTCACTGAATGTGCAGAACATAAGCAACATGAAACTTACCTCTTGAGTCACAAAGTACAATTGAAATGATAACTTCTCATAATAATGATGTGCTCTATGAGAGACAGAAGGAGCAATTACATGCCTCATAGAACCCCATAACAATGACCCAAGTCGTGCAAGAAATGAATCATGAGCCACTGTGTAACTATGATGATCCTGGCATTAAAAGAATGAAACTTCTTAATGAGAAGTTTGATTAATACGTACACATCGGCTTGTGTATTTTTCGTGGACCAGCTTACAAGCGAAAATGTGTCGCTCAAAGTATAGTTCTCAATGCATAAAACTGAATGCTACAAAGTTGCATGTGGACAAAGGTAACCTCTGAAGTATCTTTAAATAAGTTCCAGTTTTCCATCCTCTTCAGCGCATCAAGAGCTTTATTCTTGTTAATTTCATCAGAATCTCCGGTATTGTAGCCCTCCAGTTCATTTTTCAGGTCATGCATCCTCTCATCAAGTTCTGTTTGTCACCAAAAATGAAGCTTGTAGTTGGAAAGGCAATATTTTATCAAAGAAGAAAATAATAAGTACATGAAAATCAAGACTGGATGCTGCTATCGAATCTTAGTTCATAAGGAAAACAACGCTGATAGTAAAATTTAATGAGAAAACATTGGTTAATAAATTAGAAAAAAAACAGAAAAGGTAATGTCTGTTCTTCAGAACAAAAGGAACCAGGGCGAGAAAATGCATAAGTAAATCATACTAAGATTTTCATGCACTTTGTATACTCCCCCGTCAATAAATACAGGGAATTTTCACTTCTAATATTCAATCCATGACATTTTTTATACTTTATTAGGGGTCAGATATACAGGTCCCACGGCAACCTCTATTTAGTGGATTATGTAGCCATAAAAAATGTACTGGTTTTACAATGATCTAGCTTCCACCTAATGTGTTGTATTGGTCAATCTGTTTCCTCTCTATTCGCCTAAAACTTCTTTGCCATGATTTGAGACAACACGCCGTCTGATTCCACAATCAGTTAGCATCCCCAACTTAGTTCCATTGTCTCATCAATTACTCTCCCTAAAAGATCTTCTCCTACCATGTTAGATTTGCCTGTGATGGACATATTGGATGAATATATCTGGTGTAATATCACCCATATCAGGTGATATGCCAGTTCCCTTTGAGCAATAATGTGTCATTTCATGCTAGAAAATATGTATCAGTCCATTTTAGCACATATGTGACAGCCTAGTAATTTAAATAATATGCCCTATCCATTGGTATCTGGTGATAACAGTATTTAGAGGACCACTATGTCACGCTCCAAAAGTAAATGAACCTATAGCCACCATACCTTTGCAAAGGGCAAGCTGCACCCTTCTTCCCACACAATGCTTGAAAGCAAAAAGTTCATACACATCAATCTCCGCCAATAAGATATCCACAGCATGGTAATCCTGAACAAAAAGAAAAGAAAAGAAAAAAAAGGGTTAAGATTCCACACACAAATCATGATAGTTCAAACTGGTATAACCATATGTACAAAGGGAGAATGAAAAGCTGTTAAGAGGAAGAAGTCATCGATGCAGAGGTCAATAGATAATACATAAGTTGTTCAGTAATTACTATTGGCTAATTGCAGTTTGTTCCACTATGCCATAGGACATCATTGCCAACAATGCGATACTTGCAATGACTTATTGGACAAGCCATAAGTGAATCACCAAAATGGCAAGTGGATGCATTGAGTATCAACCAAAATAGGAAATAAGAAATAAAAAACAATACTATCACAATATTTCTGCACCCTTTCTCCTCTTCTCCCAAAGATCCCATTCACAGAACATACATGAGTTTCAATAAACAAAAATAAAAAGGAGTATACCTCCCCAAAGGACGAAAACCTCTCTCTGATTGTGTCTTGCAATTTTTCTTCAGCTTCTTCTTCTGTGACTTCTGCACATGGTTAACAAAATCATGTCATGATGCACAAACAAGCCCCGGTAGGTTTTTACTAGCTTCTTATAAATGAAACGATAGAGTTATTACAATTAAGGAATAATGAGTCAGTATGATAATAAGACCAGTTATAACTTTAATACAAGCGACATCAACAACAACAACAACAACAACAACAACAACAACAACAACAACATAGACTTTTGTCCCAAGCAAGTTAGAGGTAGGCTAGAGATGAAACCCACAAGAAATAAAGACAAGAGAACACAAAACATACAGGGTAACGAGTTAGAGGTAAACAGAGAAGGAACAAAAGGGGATCACAGTTCAGGCACGTTGATAGATAAATGCAATATAGCTGAGTTAAGTCATATTTCTGGCAATCGATACATTAAGTCATGTTTCTGGCAACCAATAGATCAAGTGGCAAGTGGATTGATAGGTTCCACGCGCTCCTATCCAAAGATAGCTCTTTGTTGAAATTCCGAAGTCACATAACAATAGATAATAGCTGAAATAAATTATGTACAGGTGGCTTGATAGGAAAAAAGTAACCTCCAAAAGCTTTTGCAACATTTGGTAGACTAAGTTCTGTACGAACACCATCACCACCAACAGAAGGGCCCCAGGAAAATGGCCCTGCGCTCAGATCAATAAAAGCGAACCTAAAAATAAAGCTTTGATTAGAATAAAGGGGATACTCTAAACTCAATTTGGAAAGGCATTAGCTAGTATCAGAGCAGACCTGTCTCTAGCAATCCATATATCTGTAAGGCATTGAGCATGGAGACCTTTCAAATCACTAGATTTTAGTGCACCTTCTAAAATGTCATGCAGCTCATCCTTTGTGCCATGTAATATCTGGTAAGAGTAAAGCATTGTTAGATACATACATGGGAACAATTTAGTTTATTGTGATAACATATGTGTGCCACCTGGACAGCTTTTTCATAAACAATGTCATCTTTACTCTTCCCTTCCTTCAGCAGCTCAAACTTGCTTAATGCTTCCTTGCATTTCTTTGACCAATCTCCCTGTATAAGAGATGTAAAAAATTCAGATAGGTTTTTTGGTTAACTATAATTGTCAAGGGACTGAGTGCAGATGGTCATCTTTATGCAACTGCCTCAAAATACACCCACGAGTGTCAAGTGTTATAAACCAATAGTGATCTAACAATCAAGCTTAAGCCAGAAGCTCGATGAAAAGCATATCAAGTAAGTTCAATAGTTCAGTTGAACGGACCAAATTAATAAGCAGTCAATTGTGCATGTAGAGATAATCAATATATAAAAATGGGAAATTCACTGGTGGCCATCACAGAACATACATGAGTTTCGATACGATTAAAAAAAAAGGAGTATACCTCGCCAAAGGATGAAAACCTCTCTCTGATTGTGTCTTGCAATTTTTCTTCTGCTTCTTCTTCTGTGACTTCTGCACATGGTTAACAAAATCATGTCATGATGCACAAACAAGCACCGGTAGGTTTTTACTACCTTATTATAAATAAATCGATAGAGTTATTACAATTAAGGCATAATGAGTAAGTATGATGAAATAACAACAATTAAGGCATAATGAGTAAGTATGGACCTGTTATCAGCTTTAATAGATCGAAAAACGACAAACACGATACATAACACAACATGGGGTGGGGTGAAACCCACATGAACTAGCACTGAAAGTTTTCATTAAAACAAAAAAGATAAGGAAAGCAAAAGCAATAGATAAATGCAATATAGCTGAGTTAAGTCATATTTCTGGCAATCGATACATTAAGTCATGTTTCTGGCAACCAATAGATCAAGTGGCAAGTGGATTGATAGGTTCCACGCGCTCCTATCCAAAGATAGCTCTTTGTTGAAATTCCGAAGTCACATAACAATAGATAATAGCTGAAATAAATTATGTACAGGTGGCTTGATAGGAAAAAAGTAACCTCCAAAAGCTTTTGCAACATTTGGTAGACTAAGTTCTGTACGAACACCATCACCACCAACAGAAGGGCCCCAGGAAAATGGCCCTGCGCTCAGATCAATAAAAGCGAACCTAAAAATAAAGCTTTGATTAGAATAAAGGGGATACTCTAAACTCAATTTGGAAAGGCATTAGCTAGTATCAGAGCAGACCTGTCTCTAGCAATCCATATATCTGTAAGGCATTGAGCATGGAGACCTTTCAAATCACTAGATTTTAGTGCGCCTTCTAAAATGTAATGCAGTTCATCCTTTGTGCCATGTAATATCTGGTAAGAATAAGCATTGTTAGATACATGCATGAGAATAATTTAGTTTATTGTGATAACCTATGTGTGCCACCTGGACAGCTTTTTCATAAACAATGTCATCTTTACTCTTCCCTTCCTTCAGCAGCTCAAACTTGCTTAATGCTTCCTTGCATTTCTTTGACCAATCTCCCTGTACAAGAGATGTAAAAATTCGGATAGGTTTTTTGGTTAACTGTAATTGTCAAGGGACTGAGTGCAGATGGTCATCTTTATGCAACTAATTCAAAATACACCCATGAGTGTCAAGTGATATCAACCAATAGTGATCTAACAATCAAGCTTAAGCCAGAAGCTTGATGAAAAGCATATCAACTAAGCTCAATAGTTCAGTTGTATGGACCAAATTAATAAACAGTGGATTGTACATATAGAGATAATCAATATATAAAAATGGGAAATTCACTGGTGGCCATAAGAAAAATTTGACAATCAGATATCGAAATGTTCCAAAAAAAAAAGCACAAAAAAGCATATATGTAGGACACAGAGATAAATAAACCTCCAAAAACTTGTTTCCAATTCCTCTTTGATATCAAGAATCAGAAAATACAAATGGCACCGTTGTCTCATGATGAAAAATGCCACATTGATTTTTGCATATTTTGTGTCTTAACATCTACGATGAATTGACACTGAAATGCTGAATTACACAGGTTTACTTAATTCCATGTGTGCTAAATCATGATATTTTTATTTTGGAAGCTTTGCAACATGTTGAATTTACTAATGGGGGCGCTGAAACCTTAAACACAAAATCTGCATTCTAAGAAAATAACAATAAAAACATACCATATCCATACTGTCAGTTGTGGTCCATGAAAATGACGATAGCGGATGACTTTCGTATAAGGGCCTTTTAGTGACTCCCTTTTCAATATCTGCTTGATACAAAGATGCAAATAAGTATAACAAGAGATTAAATAGAATAAAGGAACTAAAGCATGTCAGATTGGTGTTTTCAGGAATATGCAATACAAAAGATTTTGACAAAACGCGACATGATGTTTCTCAGGTGGATGCATGCTGTTCAATATCGATTTAATCCATCCAATTCACACAAATCTCATTGCGTGTGACAGAGGCTCTAGAATAGTTAAATCTTAGGGCTTCAGAAGATATAGCACAGAGAAGATTCTATGCTAATGTTGGTCACAGGCAAGATCACTGAAATATAAAATTTCCCCCAATGAAAAGATATGTTCAAATCAAATGATTGCAAAGTAAATAGTTTTATACATCACTAGTAAACATAAACCATCAATGTTATAAAGAAAACATCTTAGCTGTAGCATTACCAGTGTCCAATGTGTACAGCTTAGCAGTACCAGATCTGTTTAAGTCATGCGGAATAAATGCCTGGCATCCAAAAATCTTAACGACATCTGCTATAATTGTAGATCCTTAGTGGCTAAACATATTTATTTAACTATGCTTCTGAATTCACCAACTTAAGATGAAATTCTTAATGCGCAGCAGATCCAAAACAGTTTCTTATGGATTCATATATGAAAGCCATGGTAGTTATATCCATAGACTTCATAGATTTCACAGAAATCAAGAAATCAGAATAAAATGGGAAAGACAAACATTACCAAGAAAGAATTTGTTGTCACTTTTAGCTTGGAGTACCCGAGCTTGCAGCGTCTTATTCTGAAAATTAATCAAACACATCACGATCTACAGAAGTACAGCTTTATTTACTAAAGAGTTAGTTACATCCAAGGCTAACTTGGAAGTCATAGAAAATAAACATGAGTTTGTGCAGTTCTAAAGAATGAAATGGTATTCCTTGGAACACAGTGAAAAAAAAAATATAGGTATCACATACTCAGCAACACTCAAGCATTTGTAACAACACCTGGGGTCGGATAGAAATATTGCTTAACAAGCAATGTTCAGACAATAACTCATTAAGGAAGTCCTAAAGAAAACTAGCAGAATTAAATGCAACTGGTGGCTAATATTTGTATCACACTCCTTTTAATATAAGAGAACGGAATCTTGTGAACATCCCAAAAGAGAGCTTTGCTGCTTTGGTTTGTGTAAACTTAAATCATCTGGTAATATCGTATTTCCCTCTATCAAAGTATGTTGTGAACTAATAATCAATAACCTTGGATGGTAGCATCTCATTGTTTATAAGGAATGTAGAGGTCGCTTTGAGGAAGTTCAAGCATCCAACAACCTATCTTTTTCAGAACCGAATTGTTCCTGATATTAATTCAGCATCTCAAAGCTATAGTCTATCCAGTCACATAAAAGTGTTGCTTTGGATGTCAATACGGTCTTTAACACACTACTTGTACCACTACCACTAATTACTTGTATGCAATAGTTGCAAAAAGTAGCAAAACTGTAACATTATGAAACTTCTTTTCAACATATAGCTATACTGTTTTCAGAGTATTCAACAAGATATGGTGATCCAAGTTGAATGTGTTGACTGCACGTAACCCAAACAACACTCTTTTGTGACTGGAGGGAATATTTTTGAAATTGGAGCTCGTAACATGATATAGGTAGAGAGGAAAACTGTGAAACCCTTTCGCTGACAACAGCTCATACCAAAGCAATTTCATGCCAAAAAAAAAACATACAGCACAAAAAAGATTTATAAAATGAAGATATAGTTACAAAGAAATTTGTCAAAACTCGATAGTAAGTCTGATAAAGGAATCCACTTTACCTCCCTGAGCAAGTTGATCTCAGACTCGGAGAAGCCTTTCCTACGAAAATAGATGGCACATAAAATAATCAAATGAATATAGAAACAGTTAGCTGATGTCTATAGGTTGGCAAAGATGCTCAATGATGAAAATAACAATGGGATAATGAATAAAGTACTATGCAGTATACTGTGCAAACCAGAAAAAAAAAATTGTATTTACAGCTGTGGTTTTTCTTCCATCCAGGCAACAGGATTTGAATGTATTTAAGAATATAAACAAACATTATGGAAGAACAATAATTTACTTACCGATAGCCATAATTAACACCCTTGCCAATAGGCTTGGGATTAAGAATGAAGATATTGTAAGCTTCTTGTATCTGAAGGTGATCAACAAGCGTAGAAACTACATGTTCCATTTGAGCACTATCCACTTGCAAAAGTCCCTCCTCATTTTCTCTGTACCACAAATAGAAGGAAAAATGTATGCTTACAGTTACAGTCAATGGTGGGAGTTCTGGCAAGTGCAAAGTAGCATCACAGCGTAAAAGAGCTCCATGGTACACTACTTTTGTTAATATGCTTGCGCTTAAATCTTTAATGTGATACGGTTCTTAAGAAATTAACTAAATCGGTGGATAAGCAGAATGAAAACTACATGCAAAGATTATCATACCTGGAATCCGCCAGATCTTCTCTACGGGATAGAACTTTTATAGCATTTTCGAAAATACATAAGACATCTTCTCCCATGTGTATCGCATGCACGGAGAAACTGTGTTAAGAAAAGAACGAAAACAACAGGAATTCATCCTCATGGAAGTATAACAAGACTGAAGTAAAGAAAAACGGATTAATTAGCTGGGCACTAAATTGCAATGTTAATGTTCATTACTTGTGGTTCACATGGCTCACTAAAGGAAGATCATATTGCCGAAGTTTCTTAACACTAGTCTTATAGAATGGAGTAAGAACTTCGCCAACTGGAGGGATTCTAGTGTGCTCAAATATGTGATCTATTTTTGTAAACCAGCGCTCCAGTTCTTCAGATCCCAACTTAAGCTCTAAAGAAACAAAAAAAGAAACTGTTAATAATTGATGAATAAACCAACCATCAACTTACACAACTCCATACAAATAATTTACCGTGTGCTCCTTTTCCGTCAAATCCAATAAAGATGAAATTCACAGGGATCGAGAGATATATGGAATCAACTTCTGCCAGGCTCATATAGTTCGCGATATTACCTTGATATAAGAAAAGAGGAAATTTAGTTATGAAGACTGAAGAGATCTCTGCTTTATTAGATAAGAACACTGTAACTCCTAGACTATCAGCATTAAGTCGTTCCTGACTGAATGAGAGCCGAATACATAATTTAATCAGTCAAGATCATAACTAGAGACCCTCAAACACCACCCAAACAAAGACTAAACTAATCATCTAAATGAATAATCATATGAGGAATTGATACTGTGAAGGTATGAAGTTATGGTTGCGCAAACAAATATAAAATCCCAATTCCGCGCAGCAACAGCATGTTATCAAAATTATAGACATGATTTATTTTTTTTGTTAATATTGCACATTTGCACTATTGCAGTTGAAAATTATCAGCTGTCACATATCCTGCAAACAAATTCGTGGATATGTAAACAACTAAAACTTCTCATACAGTTTCAAATTTTATCTCAGGGTCCCCACAACATTTGATCAGCAAGCACTTGTTTCTAAATATGAAATCACATATCTCTGAGTTTAGTCAGAGTTACAGTTTAGCATGTCTGAAATGTGATATACATTGAATAATAATCCCAAAAGGGGGAAAAATGTTGCAGCAACACAAGAACCCACCAGCTCTTGTAAAGTTGATCGCACCCTTCTTGATGGATTCGCGCGACGCAGAGCCTTCCAAGTCATCGAATTCTACAATGGGAAATCAACACAGACAGTCAATGAGCTACGGCAGACCGACCACAAAATGCAGCAAGCAGGTGGGGATCCCCAAAGGCAAGAGGAAGTAGAAGGAAGAATCAAAGGAGCCTCACCTGTGCGGATGACGGACTCCGTCCAGAACTTGCTCTTGTCCTTGAGGTTGAAGAGCGAGAACACCGAGGAGGGGCCACCGCCCCCGATCTTGCGCGTCCGGGTCCCCGGCGTGGACTCTGCTGCCTCCGGAGACGGAACCTGCCGCGAAAACAGGGAAGAGAGGATAGGCGAATCAGGAACCCGCGAAATGATCAGATCTAGCCAGGGTATCGATCGAGGATTGGGCGGAGATCAGCTTACCTGCGCCAGCAGCAGGAAGAGGACCGGGAGCGCGAGGAGCAAGGCGGGTCTCCGGAACGGGGACATGCCGCCGGCCAGGAGAGCCGCGGCGCGGCGGCGGGCAGAACAGCGTCAGGGAGGGGAGACCGGAGGTGGAAGAGACAACAGTACACAGCCGCGGGGTTTTGGAGTCGCGGTTCTTCTTCTTCCAGGTCCGGTCTTCGTCGCTCGCTAGTTTCGCGTGACTCGTCTTGACATGGCCTGCCTGGGCTGCTTCTGTTCCTGGGTCGTGCGCCGTCAGATCGAAAGTGAACGCTCAGGAAGAAAAATGTCGAAATAAGAATGTATAACGTCGAAAAATGAGTAACTCAAAGAGCTGCCATTGTAGACTAGTAACATATACACTCCCTGCCCCCCCCCCCCCCCCCCCCCCAACAAAAAAC